>JAAGNO010008208.1:0-100749 GCA_033439905.1 Ceryle rudis
AATTTTCGAATTGTGAGGCAAAATTAAGTCACAAAATTAAGCATTTTAAAAGCCTGTGCACAATGATGTCAGGGATTGTCAGCTTGCTTCATTTCCACCTCCATTGTTCATAGATTTTGAGGTGCTGACCATGAAAGAGGAACGTGAATTTCCTTGTGAGTGAAATGGATATTTTTAAAACTTTTTCCAAGCTAGAGCTTACCTGGAAGATCATCAGTAATGATGCCTTCAACAGATTTCACTGCATACTAGCATCTCAATGGGAGGTCTCTGCAAATCTGGGTGAAGCAAGCTGGTTTCTGGAAAGAGAAAAGAAAGCATTGCTCATATGTGCTGCTTGTTGCCAGACAGATATATCTCCAATGTGCAATAAATCAACTTGCTATGGGAGAAGCACTGGACACTGTTTTTCTACAATGATTGTCAAAGGAGATTTCTTTTATACCTCCAGTCTCGAGCCCCTGTGGCCCCTGAATGGTCTGCACTGCAGTGCACTGCTCAGACTGTGCCCATTATTTTTCATTTCTTGTGCACCAGCAATATGTGTGTTTGGTGATTTAGTACAGTATGACAAAATGGCACACAGTAGAATGAGTTCTGCACATCCTGCATCAGAGATCTGAAGCACAATTCAGCACCTCTAACTCATCAGCTGATGGATCAAATCCAAAGACTCACAGATTCCATGAAAGTATCATTGATAACATTTGGTGTTCACAGAACATGTTTTAGACCTATTGACTTCTGAGGACCAGAGGCATTTGGAAACATTACCCCAAATAGAGGAGAGAAAATAAGACTGTCTGGTCTCAAAGGCGTTTCTAGCAAACAGCAGATATGTTGTAGTTTCTTGCATGCCTGCAATTGGTAGATGAAATCTGAGGTGACTGTGATGTGGAGTAACTCATCATAGCTGGTTGCAGCAACAAGAACATTTAAACTAGTGAGAACCTGCCTAAAGAAATCAAACATTTCAAGCTTTACCACAAACAGTCAAGTCTGTTTCTTTCTGTACTTAAATTAGGGAGTATATTGTGACATAATAACAGCCTCTGGATGAGACTGTTGCTTACTACCAACAATTAATGTGAGCTCTGGGCTGCAAGAGAATGGCACCATTAAGAACAAATGGTCCCATTGCACCATCAACAACAAAAAATTGGGACCAACCAGTCCAGTATTGGGAATAACACTTCCTGATAACTGGATGTCCCAGTCACAATACTAGACAGAATAAATATGCTTGGATCTTTTTAGGCATGCAACTGTATGTAATGTATATAGTATATGTGAGCATGTAATTTTAAGTTGCCTTTTTCCATACATTTCTGTTCACATAACTGGTTATATAATATAAAGTGTTTTTAAGATGCCCCAAATTTTATTTCTTTTGCTTATAAATTAAAGCTATTACATTGTTTGAGTGAATACAGCAGATTGTCCACTAGACTGGTGTTTTTAACATGGGAGTTGGAATAAGTTTATAGACTTGCTCTGCATTGCATGTCAGGAGTTGCAGAATATAGGAACTGCTTGGATTCCCGCTTCATGATTGTTCATATTGCTTATGTTCAGCCAAAAATCCACGTAAACACTTACAGTTTCTGAAGGAACTGAGAAACCAATACAAGTGTTGACATTTTGAGTTCTTGGAGTGTATAGGTGCTCGTGGAAGTCATCAAGGGAGAGTGCTGTTAAATTCAGACAGAGCAATCAGAAGTTGCAGTGAATTTGCTAGCTCCTGGTCACTTGGCTCTGTGATGTTCCCAACTGCCATTCTGTGATGACCCAAAGAAATTAATCCACAAATTCTGAAACAAAATAATACTGAATGTAAATCCAGAAACTTAAATGCACTTAAACTACGAGCAGATTTAACCTACAGATTCTACCACTATGTTGACATATAGTCTTAGCTGGTTTAGTCTGCTGTCTCCCTTCACGTATTTGTAAAACAGAAATTATCTCCTTAATATGCAAGTAACAATTCACTGATCAGCTTTGCAAGGAAAAGTAATGGTGTTCTATTTATCTGAGCAGAACAAAGATAGTAACTATACAAATAACCACTCTCAATTAATTCCACAAGCTGAGAACACCACCATGTCACATAACTATCTAACAAGGCAACACTAGGAAGTCGGTATTATGTACAGTGTGGACTAGCAATCCTCTTGAACCAGATATTACAGGAAAATGTCCAGGAGAAAGGTATGCTCAAACACAATCATTGTTTGATGTCCCTTTATCAGAGTAGAAGATATATTGCCTAGAAGTACTGATAAATATGTTGGCTGCCATCATGAAGAGGCTTAAGCTGCATATTTTTGGAAACTGAAGAACTTTAATGATCATCAGGTCAGATACCTTACTACTGGGTATCAGTGGGGTCATACGGACTGAAGTGTTTGCTGAACTCATGCAGCAGTTGTATCTTGTATTTGTGAAGAAGCCTAAAAGATATGTCAGTACTTTATATAAACAAAGAGTGTGGAAGGAGAGAGCTGTAGATAGCAATTATTTGTGTCTTTGCCACTTTCTTCTTTGGTCCTGTTTTCATTTATTCAATTAATTCTATTTGAAAGCAATTAATTATTCATCTATCTCTGGCTTACTGGTCAATAGTAAAATAAAGTAGCTCTTTCCAAGAATAAAATTAATCCTAATCATAGAATAACGGTAGGGGTTGGAAGGGACCTGTGGAGATCATCAAATCTAACCACCCCTGCCAAAGCAGGATCACCCAGGACAGCCCACATAGGACCATATCCAGGCTGGTTTTGAAAGTCTCCAGAGAAGGAGACTCTGCAACCTCTCTGGGCAGCCTGTTCCAGCACTCCATCACCCTCACAGTAAAGAAGTTTTTCCTCATGTTGAGGTGGAACTTCCTGTGTTTCACCTTGCTACCATTACCTCTTGTCCTATCACAGGGCACCCCTGGAAAGAGACTGGCCACTTCAACTTGACACCCACCCTTCAGATATTTGTAAACATTAATAAGATCCCCCCTCAGCCTTCCCTTCTGCAAACTAAACAGAGACAGGTCTCTCAGCCTTTCCTCATAAGATTTTCCAGTCCCTTAATCATCCTTGTAACTCTCCATTGGACTCTCTCTACTATTTTCGTTTCTCTTGAACTGGGGAGACCAGAACTGGGCACAATATTCCAGATGGGGTCTCACTAGGGCAGAGGAGAGGGGGAGGAGAACCTAATGATAAGCTATTAGCCAAATTTACTTCTGAGTAGTAGTTACATAAGTCCAGAGAATCTCCATTAGTATTGAATTTCCCTGAGAACAGTTGTTTTGTGCAAATGGGTGAACATCATGAGGAAAACAGAGAATCCAAATCCAACATTCATTTGGCAAGAAGTAGGAAGGGCGATATGAGGACTGGTGCTCTGTAGGAAGGCGAGTTAGTTTTCGTCTCTAAGTAAATCTCACTCTGTTTCCGAAGACTGAAGCAAATATACTAATAGAAATGTTAACTACACTCTTGCCACAACTGTCTATGGGAGCAAGCACAGGGAGAATTCAGATGAATCATGCAGACATGATCTGGTGTCATCAGCTCCTAATAAAAGCCCAAATTCAGGCATTAAGGTGCTGCAGTATTAGGTACAAAACCAAAAAAACCCCAAAAACCCACAAACCAAAAACCAACCAAACCAAAACCAAAACCAAACAGAAAACCAACAAACAAACAACAATAACAAAAATGCCTATAGTATTTAAGGGAAGGGCTCAAAAGCCAGCAAGCACTGACCAGTTTGGGAGTTTGTAATGAGTCACCAAGCCTCACTAAACCTGCTCTAATACAATTCTGTTTTGTTTGTTGCTTGTTTTGGTTTTTTTTTTTTTACATATGCTTCTGAGTCATACTTCATCTGTTCTTCTTAGAGAGGAAGGAGACATAAATTTGTGTGATGTTCTTCTGGAGTGATCCTGGTTCATGTATGTCTTCTGTGATTAATTGCCACAAACACCTAAAAACCCAAGCTGGTAGTTGAATATCCACCTGAAGTTAAAGTGTAGGTTCATAACATCAAGCAAGAAATATCATAAATGATGGCAGTGGCATCCAGCTAAATATTGCCAGTTTTTGAAAAAGGAAAATCCACTGAAACATTTACTGGAAACATACTCCAGCTGGATGAGGAAATGCTACAAACCAGGGTTCTGAGAAGTTTTCTTAATACCATGACAGTTTTGTTAGAAAATCTTTCGGTAGTAAAATTATTGTAGATTAAAATAGGTTTTTCTGCCCTTTTTTTTTTTTTTTTTCCTGCATAATGTAGCAACACACACTTTTCTTCAAAGCCTTTTAAGTAGGGAGATAGATTTTTTTTAAATGAGCCTCCCATATACCCTGAACAAAATACACTGGAATCAAAGTAGATATCATTTACTAGTCTCCGTTTTCTGTGAATTATATTTTTATCCCTCACTAAGCATCATATCTAGAGAATCTCCTGTGATCATTTCTTATCATTTCCTTTGCATGTATATTTCCTCTTCTTTTAGTTTGAAAAAAACAAGTAAACTTTACAACTGTAATTTCTATTAATATTACCCCCATTCCATTGCCTGGAACCTCTCCCTCCATTTTACCAATTCAAAGCACTTTTAAGTCATGGGTAACCCTTACAAGATTGAGCTAGAGTGTAGTTTTTAAAGGAGTAATAAATAGAAGGGTCTTTGCATTTGGAATTTGACTTTTGAAATGCTGGTGTGGACTGTGTTTTTAAGTCTTAATCATGCTGGGAGGGATGGACTTTTCCTTTGTTTGAACGACAGCTAAGATACTCACATTTTCATAGGAACCTGTGGGTTGTAGTATAAAAGAAACAACAAACACAGGGACACTCAAGATAAAAAAGCTGGATAAGAGGATTTTGATTATACCTATCTCTCTGAAAATAGCATTTTTTCTGCTTTTTTTACACTCTCACTTTTAATTTTCTTTTTGCCTTCTCCCTAAGTAACAGTTGGAAATTAACAACTGATCCTCCTTCAGGTCTTGGGAGACTTCAGTAAATATCCTCCCAGCCCCCTGACTAAGTTAAATCAGCCACATCTAAATGCTAGTGGTTGGAACACAAAGCTGTTTAAGGTGGTAAAGAAAGCTGCATCTGATTTAAATTCTGTGAAGAGTTCAGGCAGGAGAGTCTAATCACCTGGCTGGACATTGGCCAAGATGCCATCAGTTGACATCTTCACTCTTACAGTGGTAGGAACTTGGGAGATCTAACAACCCTGTACAAGCAGCAATCTGACCATTAATCCAAGCAACGTGTTGTCAACCCAAACACCCCATCTGCAGCAGCACATGCAACCCATAGTACTTGTGTGAGGATTTTTTTCGGAGACAAGATGTCATCTGAAATCTCACACAAACTAGCATCCCTAATGTCCCAACTCCTCTTGACCACAAACCGACCTCTTTAGCTCTAATCTGTGTCACTTGCACATGTGAGAGAGAAATATAGAGTCTCTGATATCAACATTTAACTGGAGTCCTCCTTATAGGATGCTAAGGTCTATAGGCTGCCACACACAGAGAGCAAAGATCGTGTTCATACCTGCAGGTGTAAAGGACAGGACACAAAATTCACTGCAAGCTTGCACTGCAGAGAAGAACTGCAGTCATCCTTTGGAGAGCCCTTTGGAACAAGGAGCAGGAACAGAGCTGCTGTGGCACATGCATCTCTAGGGACTCAGCTGCTGTGGGATAGCTATGCTGGTTTTTGCTGGAGTAGAGGTAATTTTCATGGTGACTAGTTTGGTGTTAAGTTTTGGATTTGTGCTGGAAAGCATTGATAATTCAGGAATGTTGTAATTATTGCTGAGCAGTGCTTACACAGAGTCAAGGCCTTTTCTGTTCCTCATCCTACCCTACTAGTGAGCAGGTTGGGGGATGCACAAGAAGTTGGGAGAAGACACAGCCAGGACACCTGAGCCAAATCAACCAAAGGGATATTTCATACCATGTGACATCATGCTTAGCATATAAAGCTGGGGGAAGAAGAAAGAAGGGGCCACATTCGGACTAATGACGTTTGTCTTCCCAAGTAACAGTTATGTGTGACAGAGCCCTACTTTCCATGGGATGGCTGAACACCTGCCTAACGATGGGAAGTGGTGAATTAATTCCTTGCTTTGCTTTGCTTGTGTGCATGGCTTTTGCTTTACCTATTAAACTGTCTTTATCTTAACCTACAAATTTTATCACTTCTACCCTTCTGATTCTCACCCCCATCCCACCGAGGGGGAGTGAGTGAGCAGCTGTGTGGGTCTTAGCTGCCAGCTAAGACTAAACCACAGTAGCCCAAATACAGTCCAAGATTTTCCAGGGAATCACACCACCTCTAGAGTGACTCTAGAAACCACATCACCTTCAGGCAACAAATGTAAAAGTAACTCAGATAAATAATATTCTACTATCTAAGCACAGTCATTGCATATAATTAGTGCACATATTATGGATGTACAGAATACATTCCTGTTACAGGTAATATTGTAATTCCTGGATTTTAAGATTCATCTTAACATCAAATGATCTGGCTCACTGGCACAAATTTCCTCTTCCTTGGCATGCACAAAGCATCACAGAGTTCTTGTATGTGCACACTCCAGACAGTTTTCAACATGTTGCAGGCGCTCATTATATAACAAAGTCCTTTTGATGTGTCTGTTTGTTGCTCGGGAATCAGTGTGAGACTTCCGTAGTCCACTGTGAGGTTCAGGGTAATTAAGTGACTGAAGCAACCAGGTAGCAACAACTTCATGGGAAGTCTTCACAGTTCTTCCTTCTATTATCACTTCTTTGTCTTACAACACCTACTTCTAGTGAGATCGATAAGCAACTTTGGAAGTATTTCTAGTAGCTGAATAAAACATTTTGCATGGACAGGAGCACGTTTCCAGAGAAACTTGCTACATGAGTCCTCATTAGAAAGAGAAGCTGGACCCTAATGCATCTTTTTCTACTCGTAGTATCTTAAAAACAGGTAAAAATCTCTGTGACATGGCCAGTTGCCTCTATGTGTGACCCAGGGTTATCTCACTGCAGTAATAGCAATGGAATGAGCAAGTCAGGCACCTGGATGTCCTTTTGAAACCTGCAGGTGTTTGGTGTCTGATAAGTCGAACCCTACCCTACTCTTGCACTCTGCTTTTTGTTCTCCATCTCTTTGAAGAGAGGTAATAACTGCAGCAGGGTTCAAAGCTCTTACAAGGGAGGGAGCAGGAAGAAGCTCAAAGATGTTAGAACACAGGAATACCAACAGTGCTCTGGAGATCACATTTAGTTATACATTTATGGTGTTAACAGGCAAGAGCCATGCATGCTCCACACAGCGATGGGATGGTATCACCATCCTAGTGACAAGATTGCAAGGAACTTCTGCAGGCTGGAACCTGCTGAACCTTCCATTCCTGAAGTTTGATTTTTCCATCTAATCAATTCCCAGAGGGCTAATCAAAGTGGTATCACTCTTGAAAACAGCCTAGAGGAACAAACAATATAATATATTGAAAAGGAATGAAAACCAGGCAAAGGCACAGGTGAGGTGCATTAACTACCGACAAGTATTGAGCTGCCTTGCTCAGGGCAGCATCAGAAAAAAAAAAAAAAAAAAGACTAAGGTAAAGGTGGAAAAGGGAGTGGAATTTATTATCTAGGTTCAGCTCTGTCTACATGGATTAAGCATGGCTGTGTAAAATGTGGCTTGTCTGAACACTCAGTCTCCACTATGGTTGGTCAAATTCAGGTGAGGTGATATCAGGCGGTAGGTACTCATTGGCCCCCTCAGGGGAAGAGGAGGGTAGGGCACTTCTGGAAGCAGGAAGGTTGAGTCACTGAGTTCTGTTCTCCTACAAGTAGTCATGCAATGTAGAAGATTAGATATGTAATCTGTACTATTGCCAAAGTGATAAATGAATAAAGAAGGTTGCAAAAGGAACGGAAACTCATTCAAATGAAATTGTGTGTGAAAGCGAGTAGAAAATACACTGCAGAAAATATTAAAATAATTTAAACTTTAAAGTTAAAGGAGCTGAAATTTTACACATTATTATTTAGTAGCACAGCATTGCCCAGCTATTTGCAGAGCATTAACAATGTCTCCCCATTTCCTAATGGATACAAAGATACCTCTAAAATTTTTTAGATAAGACTGTCATATATTAGGAGATAACTTTGGAAGAACTCTCACTTTCAAATTTTTCTGTCCCCTTTTTTAAAGTCAATTTTTTGACTCTCCAGAGTTTGGAGAGAATTTGTTGGAGTATGTGGGTGTTGGATCCACCTAAAAAGATCCATAGTCTAAGGCAGTTACCAAATGTATAAGTATTCCATATTGCAAGAGCAGGGAAATTCCCTGGAACTTCTTTATCTCTGAAGCTAGGATGGATTTTCTATCCTTCTTTCCAAGTAAATAGTCAATTTATAATACCCAGAGTTGTCTGGAGAAACAAACTATATTGCCTAGGAAGTAAGCTATTTTTTTTCCAAAGATATTTCTAATACATTTAAAATACCTGGAAGTTAGCTGGATATTTTCAAGAAGAAAAACATGTAGCTCTTGTTCAGGACCACTGGAACTCTGAAGATTGTGATTCCTGATTCAGCCATTGATTTTCTTCCTATATCTTATTTCCTCAGGTATAAAAGGGGCTGATTTTGTCATAACTCAGCTGGTGCTAAGAAAGCAGAGATCATTATGCTTTCAATATTGTAGGACAAAGGACTTGGACTGCACAGATATAATTTAAATTCATTCATTGTTTTCCTTCACTGTATTCCTGCTTGTCCTTCTATAGGTGTTAGAAAAGTCATTACCATCCTTATTCCAAATTATTCGAACATGAAGTTCTGACACAATAACAACTGGTGAACCTGGGGGAAAGGGACACAGAATAAAGATCAGCTGGGAAATTTTTCATAGTGACCACAGATCTTAAGATGAAGAATGACAGGAAATGTTTTATTTATCCGAACAAGCTTGACTCTAGGAGCATGAAAGTTATACTGACTTAACTGGCTCTGTACATGCCCAGAAGAAAGAGATTAATACGTAATTGCTGTCAAGTGATCATTTTGTGGATGTAGATCTGGAACACAAGGTTTGGTAAGTGCAGTGAGAACTTGGATGCAATTAGGTGTAGACCTGTGGCCCGTGAAATTGCAGAAAAGTCTGTTCATGAAGTTAGACTTCAGATACCCTTGCCTCAGACCTTGCTATCCTGAAATGTGCCCTTCTGACAAACAGCCAAAGCTACATAGTCATGGATGTTAAAAAGCCTATCCTTTGGTTTAGACAGTTTTGAAAACTGCACTCTGGCATTAGCTCACCTTCCAAAGAAAAAGGCTGCACAGAGATCTTTTTCTCCTGATGTTCCACACTGTCCTTGTAGGATACTGGCACAACTTCATACATCGCAGGTGACATGCACTCAGGAACTGTTGAGAACAAGCATGTTTTCCTCCTGTAAAGAGTTGTGCATGAAGATAAAGTCAATCCTGAAAGAAAATAGGAAGACAAGGCAGCAGAAATATAATGCATCCCTTGAGAAGGGCACACAGCTCCCACACATGGGTCCAGGTGCTGACAGTCCTGCACACAGATGTAACTCACAGCTCTTGAACTCTGGGCTGGAATTTGCTCTGGGATATGTCAGTGGCACGGTGTGCCTGGCTGGCCGGCAGCCACAGAGAGAGCGCAGTGCCTCCTGGCAGCTCAGAGCGGGTGGCTCACGCTTCAGGCAACACGCGCTTACCCAAGTACTCCTGGGGGTAACAGCAGATAGTGACAGTTAGAATTGGACATTTTCCAAAACATCTGGAGCAATTGAGCCTCTTAAACCAGCCCTGCCCAGTGCTCTAGTTGTGATCCGGGACTATTATACAGGTATCTGTATACCAGGTTAGATATTCATAATTAATTGCTACAATGTTTGATGGCTTGAGCCAAATGTGTGCTCCTAATCCTTTCTCTGCATCTTTTGATTTTCTTATCTTGAGAATCTCCTTATGTGAAGTGGTGTAGGCCAACACACAAGCTGTCTAATAGCTGGAACTCACCCACACTTTCCATTTTTACATATCTACTCTAATAATAAGGAACTGGTAGCTGTTTTTCCACTCTGCTTGACACCAAACTGGCTGTGTCTTCCAGCCTCCACAGGACTTAGTACTGATGCCTCATTTTACTGGAATTTTGCTTTGCGGTGGGCATCAGTCCAACAGAATTTATTCTGCATAGCCCACTGATAGTGTTTCCACAAGGCATGCAGAGGCTGGAAATTCAGTAAGAAGCTGCTTCTTTTTTGCCATTCAGACTTGGTAAATTACAGCTGAATCCTTCTCAAACACAGTTTGCTGGACTAATAAGAGCATCCCACATTCAAGATGTTAGTCATGTAGAGATTGCAATATTATAAGTATCTAAAAGATGTTCATTAATATCATATGAAGTACTTATGAGTCCCTTCATAAGTGTCCTTTTTAAAACACTCCAGCTAGTGCCTGAGCTGATGCCATGCCTTGTTCCCAACTCTGCCATAATAACTTCAACCCTGTGTAAGACTTGACCCCTATTAACAAACAAACAAGCAAACAAACACACACAAACAAACACAAACAAACAAATAAATTTAAAAATTTCTGTGTTTAGTAGCACATTCCTTTCTTACTGAGGAATTCCATCTTAGTTTAAGCATTTTTTCTAAGTTAATTTTTTATTGCAAAGAAAATACTAACTGATACTAAATAACAGCAAGGGCCTTTATTGCTGAAGAAACAAGACAGGGTAGCATTAAATTGCCATCCCCAGACACACTGATTTAAATAAAAACCAAGTATGTGTGAGAAAGGAGGAAAAAAGAGAAGTGGCAGTAGGCATGTGACTCATAACTACCCATCTTAAAAATAGTGTCTCAAATATTCTAGTAGTAAGATAATTACAGAAGGCAACAGGGTATATTTTCTTAAGAAACAGAAATACTGGTTTAACTTGCCAGAAATCCTCAGGGAAATTATATTTCTTGAAAGTTCAAGTCTCTCCAAGTGCACCACTGGGGTAGAAGACCATCCTTCTGAGCCCAGAGCACCTGGAAAAGTGTAACTTGCACATTACATTTCTTCCAGCTGAGTTTCAAAAATTAGCAAAGGTCAGTAGTCATTATTAAGCTTTATATTTTCTAAAATCTCTATTCTTGTTGAGTTTAGATTTCTGGGGGTTTGGGGGTTTTTCTTTTGTTTTTGATTTGGTTTTGTTTTGAATACAGATGAAGTTTAATGACTAGAAAAGTATTTCTAAGTGTTGTCCATACATAAAGATAACAGACAATGGAACTTCAAAAGAATGTAGAGGCAGTGCTGAGCACAAGTGTTTTAGCTGCTCGAGTAAGGGATACAGTCCTGGGCCTATGTATGAACTTTTATATAAGTCATTTTATCTCTGCATCTCTGTTTACCTGCCAGAAAATGAGTATAATGTGCTTCATGCTATAGGAGAAAAGAGACGATTGACATTTGCGAAGTTTTCTCACATTGTTTGATGAGATTGGAAAGCTGAACCTTTGCAAAAGTATGCAAAAATCTGAATATTTTGTTTGCCCTTCATTAGCACTATAATGACAACCTAATGATAACGCAGTTCTCTGTCAAAGCGTTGCTTGCACTGGCTGAGAAAGCTGAAGTCTGAAGAACTGCAGAAATATTTTTAAAACTGCTTTATAAGCAACACTTTACCTAGATCCCCTGAATGATCCATCTTTAACAAAGACTTAGCACTAACAGAGAAATCTAGTTAGACAGAAAGAGAGAGAGAGAGATAATATTTTGAATATATTTAGAAGTTTATTTTTCTTAATAATTCTTAGGTCAAATGTCTTTTACAAAACCAAGAAGTGCATAGCACTGAATTCATCACTTTGCCTAGCGCAGCTCAAAGAGGGGCAAGGAGACTACTCCTATACTCCTGTGTAGAGTATGTAATATCCATTGGTAACACCCGTGTAGCAATATACGTGCAAATAATATCTATAACATCTTCAACTATGTCAAGTGTAGTCTGTTACGTATATACAAAATCAGAAAAATATATTCCTTTTTTTGTTCTTATATACACTATATATAACGTGAGAATAAAATCTAGAATAGTTTGCAGTAAGTTAGATGAGACAGGACTTTCATGATACAGAGCATTAGAAATGCTTCCTCAACACTTTTTGTCTTGGACCATTGTAATAAAAAAGTTGCAGAAAGAAAGCAAGCTTTCTGGACAGTATTCCTCAGCCACCTTTTTCTGATCAATATAATCTATGTCTTCAACGCAGTCTTGAGGACTGTGTTCTGGCTTTTTTTCAGTCACAGAGGCAGCTGATGGAGTCTGAAGAACTTCTGTGAGATGAATTGTGTTTCTTTTTACAGATCCCACTGATTTTAGTAGGCTTGAGCGGGTCAACTTGAGACGAGCACTTCGTGAGGCTTGCTTACATACTTTAGACTTTAGGACACTTTTGGGGTCTTGACAGATCCGCTTCTGCTTTTTTAGTGATCGGGAGACTTGCTTCCAGTAGGGTTTCTGGTTTGCTGCATACTCTGCACAGGTAGAAGGGTCTCCAGAGAATTCACACCAGAACTCACTGTCACCATGCTTGCAGTCTACGCGCACAGTAACAGCATTCATGTCAGTCACTGCCCAGGTGCACTCAACATTTTCTTTGTTTTTAAACTTGCCTCTAGGAGATGATTTTCCTCCTTTTGACTTTTGCCCTTTTTCATTTTCTTGGCGAGATTCAGTGTGGTTTTTTCTACCATCTTCTATGCCTTGCTTTCCCTTTTTTCTTTCCTTCCGTGTTTCACAGTTGGCCAGAAGCATCTGGGAGACCAGAATAAACGTACAAAGAAGTCCAAAGCTTTTGATCTTCATGGCCTCTGTTTTGCTTGTTATCTGCCCTCAAACCAAACAAACAAAATCATAGAAACATTTTCACTTAACACCAGACTCCATTTGACAGCTACAGTACTACAGACATTGCACTGCTCTTTGATATCTACTGAAATGATGTTACTGGCAAAATCCTCTGTCCTTTATGTGAATAACAACCAGCTTCTAGAACCATTATGTATTATCCTTGAGAACTGTAGATGGCTATGGACTAAGTCCTTCTGATCCAATTGCTTAATTATCTATGGCATGTGGAACAGAAGAGAGTCAATCCCAGGATGTGCTACTGCCCAGTGAGTGAGGTAACTTAATTAAAATCTCTTCTGCACTCAGAGAAGGAATTTGAATCAGGGATTTGTCAATCTCAGATGGATATCTTAAATTACAACTTCTAAGGCAGTTGTTGTTCCAATGATCTCCTATTTTATAAATGGCATATAAGTGATTTTGACTCCAACCTCTGGCTATTCTTTTAAAATATGCCAGACAGAAAGGAAACCATTTGGTTCCAGTGAACAAAATTATTTCTTGGGCATCCTGAAAATGGTCTTGATTCACTGGTTAGGCCAGTATTTCATTTCTCTATTAAAAAATATGATAGTAGTTTTTCTAGACATCAAAAAGTAACTACTAAAACATTCTTTTTGCCTTGACTGCTAAACAAGCAGAACTACCTTTTTGCTTTTGAAGACACCTGTAGTGTACTGGGCTGTGTCTAAAGCTACCAAATTCAAGAGATAAATATGCAACTTCAGTTTTGAACTGTAGCTAGTTAGCAAATCATTATCAAGCTGACCCCTGCATCTGCACATCACACATTTATTTCTGTAGGAGTTCCACTTTATGGATTAGCTTTCAGGATCAGAGCACACCATAATAGTAGTGAGTTTAAATCTGACAGCTGATTAAATTCCTAAATGTATTTTCCAGATGTTTCCATCATAGCCATTTCTGCAGCCAAGTTTCCATGTTAGAAAGCAGAAATTCATGTGTAGGCATGCTAATAAGGAACCTATTTCAACATTCATCTACCTGTAAATATCATTAATTACACAAATTTAGAATCTAGAATGCATAGTTAGCAGCAGATGTGAACAGCTCCTACTTTTGCATAGTTCTTACCTGAGTTGCTTCATATCTCGTACTGTACACAGAGATTTTCACTCCATAAACCCCTCATTACAGAACATCATGCAGTATCTACAGTTCTCTTGCAAATACAGCAACAAATAACATTAAAACGAATAATGATGTGGCAGTAACCTTC
Source organism: Ceryle rudis (assembly GCA_033439905.1). NCBI lineage: Eukaryota > Metazoa > Chordata > Aves > Coraciiformes > Cerylidae > Ceryle > Ceryle rudis. The sequence continues at coordinate 14,222 of JAAGNO010008208.1, forward strand.
TGTTGCAAGTGGAACAGCACAAAAGTAAGAAAACTAAAAGACATACCTTGCACAGGGCTTGAAGATACCCAAACGCAACTCCTGATGCAACTCGTCCCTTTCAAAGGAATCAGAGCTAGTTGTAAAAGCAGCATGGTATTTATAAAGGCAGAGACACACCTTCAGGTCTCCAGCAAGACTGTTACAACACAATAGGATACTTCAGTGCCATGTTCGTCTATCTCTGACACACCTCCTTGGAAAAGTGCCAGGTCTCATTCTTAGCACAAAAAAACCCCAAACAGCTGGGGGGGGTGCCAAGGTGTGTTTGTGCAAATTAGATGTTACTTTTGCCAAGTCCTTCCCTATTCATGAACAATGGTAAGAACATTATCGGACCATGAACTTCTCTAAAAGAGCTTTCACCAGCCACTGAGGGGTGTATCCAGCAACAACCTCAACATGTTGCACTAGCATTGTGTTTACCAGACTTTGGGTAATAGTGTTCAGTGATTCTTTGTGAAATGAAAACCATTCCACAAAACATTTCAAAGTTACCCTTTGAAGATTTTGTTATCTCCTGTCACAAAAAAAGTGTTGGAGAACATTTAAAATTCAAAATAAGTAATTATTCTGCATTAGGGACAGCATTCATTATGGTGAAATGGGCATAAGCGTAAACCTCAGAAACAAAATCTAACCTGGCTCAGAACTAGTGACTGTACAGTGTCTGAGAGCTGGGATCAACTGCACAGCACTGATCTATGCTCCTCCCTCTCCGCCAGCTTTCGTGCATGTAAAGAAGTGGGTTACATCATGAGATATCATTATGGGACTATGTCTAATGTATATTAACCTAAAAAAGATGATGACAGTGAAAGAACAAGCACTGAGCAAACATAAAAATGCATTCAGAGTGGGGAATAGTCATCCCTCAAAGTACGGGTAGAGCAGCTAGTGCCTTTGTAGCTCGTTTGCTTCAGGTGGTTTTACTAGAGAAAAGTAAGTGGGACATTTGATATACGTACTTGGGAAATACTTACAAGAATAAAAAGTGGGATGCAAGAAGAAATAAAAGTAGAAATTGGTGTAAGATACAGGCAGGACTTCCTCTGTGACTCTTTCCCATCAGATATAAATGGAATGAGACAAAGGGACAAAGCTATAGGAGAGGCATTGTCTGGACTGGTTTGGCCACGAGAAGACAGTTTTTTTGTTCTGTAAAAAAATCAGAAGCCAAAAAAGGAAGAAAAAGTGTATTTCTGCATGACTGCAGGACAGTAATGTGGGGAATGGGATTCATTTACTTGAAATACTGTGAGTCTGATCTGTGTGCGAGGTCTATCTCCTAATCCATGTATGTTCAGCTACCCTCGATGCTTTCTGATTGAGTTCAGCCATCAGATCTGCCTTGTGCACCTTTGCATGGCAAGTTACTATGAAACTCTTTGCAACAGTCCACTAAGTGTGAAAGATTTGTTGTTAGCACTGTCAAGGGCTAGTGAACAGAGGTAAGGATGACTCAAGGATCAGAAAGTGTTTAACAGTGTGTCAGGCTGGATGGGAATCAGAAAACGAGAATAATGTAGGAGATAAATGAGGGAGGGACTATCTTGCTCAAGTATCCAAAAGTAACACCACCTAATACACACAGTATCATCCAGGGCATTTAGCAGGGTTCTTCAAAACTGTGAACTGCATTAGTGAGGCTGTGTGCCCTAGCTAATGAGCCTCTCATCAGGGCTAGTTACTTCGGGGACAGTGTCAAGCCAAAGTGGCTACATTACCTCAGATTCTGGTACTATTTCAGATACGGTTTTATCATGCCCCATTGCCTGGTGTAAGCAGGGTAGGGGGTCAGTTCAGGCATTTTATCAAAAAAAACCTCCCACCAAACCATGCCCACCCACCTCCCTACTGTGGCTAAACAACCTCTACAAATAGGGAGGAGAGGAAAGTTACAAAGTATGGAAGGAACCACAGGTAACAGGACCAAGCACAAGGTTTACAGTAAGGAACTACATGTTCCTGTCCAAGATCTGCCACAGATTTTCTCAGATATTCACTAGGAGATCCCAGACGCTCTTTACCTGGAAAGGGAATATTCTTTCAGATGAAGTTGCAATTATTTTTTTTCCTTGGTGTTTACAATATACAGTTTACCAAAGAAACTAATCACAATGTATGGAAAATATTGAAACCCTTCACTATTCATCACTTTGAAAATTATCTATTTTGCCTGCTTTGCCTAGCAAAGTAGGTTTCAATGTCAGTGTTGGTTCAGCTGCCCCATTGTCAATGGGACATAGTGTAGTCTCCCTGCTTCATAACATGGGGGAGATGGGGAAAGAGGAGGCTGCACAAGAGATTTGCCTTTCTGCTCCCTGAGGTTGTGGCAGCCTGGAGACATGTTAGCTCTTCCCATTTTTAGTGTGCAGAAACTTCTGCAGAGAATTCTGCAGTCAAGTGCTTGTTGATATGGATAATTACATCTTTGAGATGATCTTTCTTGAACCCCTGGACTTCTTGCCCAACCAGTTTAGATTATTTCAAAATCCAAGTAAAATTTTCATTAGAACTGTTATAATTAAATCTAGCTGGTGTCTTTCTGCCATTCAGGCAAAGAGAGGAAGTGGTTTACCCTTAAGCCTAATTTCTATTCGTTGATGTGGAAGAAGTTTGGTATTTTCTAAGTTAGTTTTTATTATTGCTTTTATTTTATCCAGAAATATATGTATTTTTATAGAGAAAATTATTATCATTTAAACTACTAGTTGCATTGGTGAATTATTTGCAAACTGCAATTTGCTTGTGGTGTCAATCTATGTGACATTGTGAGACTCCAGTTCATTTATTGGTTTTTTCCCCACAGAATAAAAAATTTAATTTACAAACAGTAAATGACCAATGAGCTCCCTTTATACCATCTACAAATACAGCTCCATATAAGAATATCAGCTATACGTCAGTTATACATATAGACACGAGCATGCTATTCTCCATGCAAATGCTCAGGCAGAGTGAATTAAAACAGGTGCAGTATCGGTCATCAGCTGCTTACATTTCAAGTTAATGTCTGTGAGTAGTGTTCTGCAGCGTTCAAGCAATCCTGATGATAGAAAGGGCCTCACTGCATCAGGTAATGTTCCAAGAATATAAAAGGATGAGTTGGTTTTAATGGGATTCCAGGGACGTATACAATCAGTCCTACTGTCACAATATTCCTTTTAACTTAAACAGTTTGCACTCAGGCTTCTGTGAGGACTGTGTCACCCGGCACACCGCACCTCACAGCAGTTCTCTGCAGTGAGTTTGCAAACTTGGTTAAAACAACAGGGTCAGGCATGTGTATTATAAACCTCACTTTCTACTTTAACATATACACTAGAAGTGAATATATATTTGCTGCAAGACCTGAAGAAAGAATGACATTAATCCCTGTACATCTAAACTATGTTAAGCTGGAGTTACTTTTTTGGGGGGAGTGGGGGGATGGGGTGGTGTTGTTTGTTTGTTTTCAGTGCAACTAGCATTCCAGGTGTTCCATGTGAGTAAATGAATACCATCAGTGTATGTAAATCAGACTTTTATCAGATTTTTTCAGTGTATAAGTCATATGTTACTAATATGCAGTTCTTACTATAATTAAAACATACTAATTTGTTCATGTATTGTTTAATAACAAAATATAATCATGTAGAGGTTGTAGGTGTAACCATTTTGCTGAAAATACCTGCTGAAAAACTATGTATGTTAACAACTATACCCCTGCCTCCAAGTACAACACCCTGTTTACCATGGCAGTGGTTTGTTCTCTGGCACCTCACTTCCATCCCTAGGTAAATAAGCTTCAGGCAAGGAACTCATAACTTTATTTCCTTTTTCATTCTGTAAATCTACTATCTACAAAAGACAGTGAGCCAACAGCCCTAAATACTGGAGCCCTTTCACATAGCAACCAAAAAGTTGTCACATGGGCAGCGGCACCAATACCAGCTTTTCTGTATCCTACCACCTGTGCCCAACACATCAGAATAATATTCCATAGCCTATTGGCATTTTTCTGGAAAAGGCTAGTTAATTTAAAATGTGGTGAATGTTGTAGCGCACTGAGATATGTTTAATAACCCTTTTACATGGAGGCATTCTTATTTGAAAGGAGGTTGAAGAAAATTCATCAGTCAGTGATAATTTTCAGTTACTCCTGACCTGGCAATAAATTTCTATTAGCTAAATAAATATGAAAAAAAAAGGCACCAGACTCTCTCTTCATTTAGTCTTTAACAGTGCCCAGTTATTTCACAAACTGGCCAGGACTGATAACTGAAGTTGGCAGAACAGTATCCAAGTGAAAACCAATGTTATGAAACCCAAATAAGAAAGAAACAAGAACTAGCTAATTCAAACAGGTGTGAACTTTAACTTAATCACAGAACAACAGAAACTGTAGGATTGCTGTACATTGATTATAAGCTAATTAAAAGAAGAGCACCTTACAAGACTAAATGGTAAAGTTACTTTATAGCACATTCCAGTTTGTGCTGAGGTTCCCATTGCAGATGCTCAGACAATTCCATTAAGAACTAGTAAATCAGGTGAACACTGCTCCTTCATACAGTATCTATCTATGAATGAAACTAACAGCTTAATCATTTTGTCCATCATTTGTAGTCATAGAATCATAGAATTGTCAGGGTTGGAAGGGACCTTAAAGATCATCTAGTTCCAACCCCCCTGCCAATGGCAGGGACACCTCCCACTAGGATCAAGTTGCTCAGAGCCCCATCCAGCCTGGTCTTAAAAATCTCCAAGGATGGGGTTTCCACCAGTCCTAATATTACTGATCACCTTCCTCATCTGTGAGTTCAGTCGTTTTTACCTGCAGTATTACTCTTCATATAATTGTTGTCAACATTTCGATTAAATTATCCTGAAATTCATTACTGCCAAGGTGCAGTTGCTCTTCTTCAGAGAGGTCTAACTCTCTTGGCTCCAGGATCATACCTTGCAGTCAGTAGTCATTAATCTATTACTCAGCTACTCATTGAACACTCTCTCACATGCAGTCAGAAAAGGGAGACTTTGTTTGCAGATCTGCAGAGTATTGCTTTATCTTGGTATGCAAGGACAGTGGTGTTTCCAGAAAAATAAGTGGTTTTAATGAACCCAAGCAGATCCGAGCCAGTGATGGAGCATGACCATTACAAATGTTTTTCTGAAATGATGAGAAAATCCCTTATTTCACTAGGTAATGCAAATGAAAATTCTGTGGACCACATGTATACATGAGACAGAACACTTTGACACCCAATGGAGTTGTCAGTGTTTCGCCTTGACTAATTCAAACAAGGGTAGGAAAATTTGAGATGCCTCCTCTCCCTTAATTTAATATGAAAATATATTGAAGTTTGCCTTGATTTTGAACCCATTCAAAGACAAAGAAGTATAATTGCCATTGCTAACTAAACATGACTACCCTTCTTCTGTACAGAATGCTAAATGCTGATACCACAATAAAGATGATTGTTACTATACAGGAGTTGATGGAAAACATATCCCACTCTAAGCAAATCCTAAGATTTTGGTCCCTGCATATTTGCATCTGATAATGCTACAGGGTCCCCAAAGAAGAGATGGAATTTGATAGATACAAAATAAAATCTGTTTTTTCTTCTTTAGGATTTAGCTTTCACAGAATACAAAAGCTATATATTTAAAAGAAAAAGTATATTGGAAGAAAAAACATGTCAAATAGAGGGATACTAAACTGAAATGTGTGTTCTGTACCAATTTTTCCAATACCAGGAAGAACTTAACCTCAAAATCTGAATATTATGTATTTTAATTTCATTTTGGCTCCAGGGGAAGTTACCACTTCTCTATCTCAATCACAGCTAAAGATTCTCCAAGCACAAGATTTTCATAGTCCTGTGGTTTTATGTGAGCAGGTTGAATGCTTGACTTACTAGCATAGATTCACTATATTCAGGGCATGCTCAAGTTATTTTGGCAGCCAGGGGAAACAGCTATTGACTAATTGCCATCTTAGTCTGCAAAGGCTTTCATAGCTTAGAGGAATGCAAGAGCCTGCCCGTCTGACCAGAAAAGCTTCAGAAATACAATCAGATAAAGGATTGTTCTCTTACAGAAAGAGAAAATGAGTAAAATAATAAAAAGATGCCATTGTAAGTTACTGCCTGCCTTTAGTTTGGAGTCTACTCAGCCATTATAGTGCGGTTTGGAACATTTAAAATATTGACTACATCAGTGGTAAAATTCTTCCACACCTTAGTGTGGTTGCAGAGTGATACAGGATGAACATGAATGGAGTTGAAGACAGAGTATGTATAGGCCAAGATGTTATTAGAAAGAAATTCCTTCCTAGCTGCTGACCCTTTTTTCTGAGACTGTCTGGCCTTCTGTAAACCACAACTGATCCAAACTGATGTAATCAACAGTATTTTTTTCAAGGAAGATGCAGCAATTATCTTTTCTGCCTTTAATAAATCAAAACAAGTTAGACTTCCTTTCTAGTTTTTCTCTAATGCAGTCCTGGTGAGAAGGGATGGACTTTCAAAAGTTGTTTTTTGATACCAGTGATAACTCTGGTCTTCGACTATTCTCAGAATCCATTCAATAAAGCTTAAAGTTGTAAAGAAATTAAGCTGTACCAATAAACATACATGTCTATATATACACAGATGTATATACAATATACTGTAAAATAATAAATATTGAATAGTTTTCTCCATTCCATTATAGTCCATTAAGATTAGTGGTATTATTTGTGTATATATTGAAATAAGGGGTGCATATATCACAGAATCTTAGGGGTTAGAAGGGACCTCTCAAGATCATTGAGTCCAACCTTGCTGCCAGAGAAGGACAAAACTATATACTGTGTGTGGAGAGTGAAGAATAGATGGATCTACCCTAAGAAAGTATATTATGTAAACTCTCATGGAATAAACATTCATTTCAGATACACTTTTTAATTATAGCAGGAAAATAAAAAGAGGAACCAAGAAATTATTCCAGGAAAAGGAAACCAGGGATTTTAGGTTGTAGGAGACTGTGCTGGCTCTGGCTGTGTTGGAATTAATTTTTTATAGCAGACCATATGGTGCTGTGTTTTAAGTTTGCAACTAGAACAGTTCTAATAACACACTGATGGTTTAGCTATCGCTAAACAGCATAAAGGCCACTCTCTTTCTCACTCTGCCTCCTCTCCAGTGAGTAGGCTGGGGGCAGGCAAGAGATTGGGAGGGGATACAGCCAGGACAGCTGATCCCAACTGACCAAAGGAACCTAAAGGATATTCCATAGTATATGACATTACAGGTAGCAATAAAACTGGAGGTGATCTTCCCAGAGTAGCCATTGTGTGGAGACTGGCTGGGCATCAGCCTGCTTGTGAGAGGTGTAGAGTGAATGTCTTTCCATCACTTGGTATTTTTTTGCCCCTCTCCCCTTCACTTTTTAAGTTTATCTGGAATCACATTTTTTCCTCTCTTTTGCTCTTCCAGTTCTCTCCTCCATCCCACTGGGGAGGAGGAGTGAGCGTATGGTGGGTACTTTGTTGCTGTCTGAGGTCAACCTATTGCAGATACTTCAATCCTGCAAATACCTAACAAAATTTTTTATCACAGTTGGCTCCAGTTGGGAAGAAACCAATGGAGAGTTCTGTCCACATGCAGAACTTTCCCTTTGATAAAAATACTGATGGCCAAGCTACGCTGATACTGCCTTGGCTCCATGCCTCTAAACCACTAGAGTTATCACAGCAAAGACAAGAAGAAGATAGAGTCACAGCTGTGAAAATTCCTTTGCTGATTTAGATTACTGCATTTGAAGAAACTATTTCAGCTACATGGAAAAAGTGATCTTGGGCTAACACATGCTATGCATCCATAAGTCACATCAGCCACCATAGCCTGACATTTGCACTGATAAACTAAAGTTTATCATTCATAATCTTTGGGTTACCCTTGAAACATAGGATAATCATCCTTTAAATGCACATGGACTGTAAGGCTCAAGAGGTCACATCTGGAGAAGTCTTGCTGAAAGCCCAGCAAGTCAGAAGAATAGCTATAAAGGTCTGTGTTTCACAGCAACTGTATGGAGTGGTACCTCAAAGCATTTTCACCTCTGACATAAGTCTCTGAAGGCACAGAGAAAGTACAAAGGGAATGGACAAACCTTATTTGCCATTTCCATTTTACTGAAATTGGCACATTTGGGTATATATTGAGCCCTTAACAAAGAAAAAAGATTTCTTGACCCATCTTTACAAGGTCTAGTGAAGCTTATTATGGTTTGCAAAAGCTGAAAGTACACATGTCCCTCAGCATTTATGATATGTTTGGGGTTTGCTCAGTTAAAACCAAAAGAAGGCATGATGTCTCTGACTATATTGTTCTTGCAAAACTTAGTGTTATTTCTTGGATCATTTCTAACTCTGCAGCTCCTCCATGTGGAAATGAAATAAGAAATTAGTAACCCTAAACATTCTAAAATATTTAGGACATGTTTTAGAAGTATTCAACCCTGTTCAGCCAAAGACCCACTTTCTGAAAATGAGTGAAAAACAGTGCAATATTTTGTCCATTCATAAGATCACCACCACTAATGCTGCAGTGTTACAATTCAAAATCTAATTTAAATTACTCTTCTCCTATATTATCACATGGATTGCAGAAACTAACTTTTTACTAATGTTTAATTCTGTCTGTTCCTGTATGCCTGTATAAGAATCTCATGTCTATGTCCTACTCATGGCATAAGGGTATTTCGGGATTTTCTCCTGTATGTTGGTAGAGGACCTCAATCCTGATTGACTAACCTGCTGGTTGGCAACAGCTGCAAGCTGTTTCTAGTGAAGAACAGCTTTCCTGTAACCACTTCCCACACTGCCTGTCCACAACCTTCAGAAACTGAGTCCTAGATTATTTAATGCAATATTTAAAATATTTAGTAGATAGTGATTATGGTCTGAGTGTCAATGATGGCACTGTCTAAATGACTTCATTAAACACTTAAAAGCATTATGCTTGGGGCAAACTGAAAAGATAAGAAAAGAGAACCAACTGATACTCTGCAGGAATTTTGGAGAGTAGGCACTGGTACTCACCACCCGCTCTCAACTCTCCAGGAGGAATAAAGGTGTTATGAAGAGAGTGTATCTCCCCTGACTGTTCTCACAGCTGAACTGGAAACAGCTTCAGACAGCTTTCAGCCATCACAAGGATATCCAATATACGCCTGTAACTTACAAAAAGTTATCTTTAAACACTTTTGTCTGAAGGATTGAGGCTGAATAGGAAATGGAAGAAAATATGGAAAGGAGACTTCAGTTGCTGCTAGATTTGGCCTGCAAACCACCCTTTTAATACATGTCCAACAGTCTGAACTCACATCCACTATTGACTAGTACAGAAGTGCACTTCACACATGGCAAAACAGCCTTTACCTGATGCTTTCCTAAAGTGTTTCCTTAAGCCAGGGCTCAGAATAAACAGGTAGGGTGCTGGTCGGGATTCTTTTTGTTATCTCTGGTCAGGTTTTGACCTCAGATCTTAAATGGAACTAACCTATTCCTGTTGGGACCAGTATTTATAGCTTGTTGAAGTATAATTGAGCTCAGCAAAGACACCTTAGTATTTCCTCATTTCAGCACCACTAAAAACCCAAAGCTGCTCTGAACTAGGATAAGCTGCTGACTGAAGTGTTGTCTACAGCACAAAAGAGCTTGATGGGTGTGCCACCACTACGGTAGAGAGCAAGATGGAGTGCACCAGACAGGCTTCCTTCACTCCAGCATTAGTTTGAAATCAGGAAGAAAAATAACTTTTGGATAGTTTCTGCACTGAAAGTATAAAAAGAGATTTTTGTAGATGAGCAAAATTTATTAAATGACTTCATAAAATAATTTCAAACCAGTAGTTTAAGGATGGCATAAAACTGAATGACTACAAAGGGCAAAAGCAACCTTTTTCACTGCTGTCTTCTCAAGGTGTAAACATTTTTAACATTTTGTTTTGGAGTAATTGTTGAAATCCTGGGGATCTTTCCTGTTAACCCATCAATACGTACTTTGTTCCTCCAGCTTCCCCAGACCAGTTACTTACTATTTGTACAAATCTTTTTTTTTTTTTTTTTTTAATGTAAAAACACAGACTAGGTTTTAAATATTATTTTTGTTCCTCTCCTTGTCAGCTCTTTTTCCCCTCCCGTGAATCAATATATCTAAGGTAATGAACAGAAAGAAACAAAGAGTAGTGGTTTTAATTAAGTATAAACATAACTAGACCAGAGAAACACTGTTGCATTCAGATGGGAGACTTACATTAAACTATGAGCTGGCACACATAAGCTGGTCTGTGTTCACCAGGCACACTATATATATTAATCTGCACTTTGCAGCATGGTAGATTTATGGCGGGAAGAACTACTGAGATGTGGACAAGTAGATATGCACACAGATAAAATAGTAAGCAGTGAGACGTGGGAAAGAGATGGAGTTCACAGTGCAGGATTTTGTTATTGTATCGATATGCATCACCTACTGATTACAGCCACAGCAAAGCCGCATAACAAGCTGGCTCTGTTTGAGAGACCTCACTGTCTGTTCAAGGCCCAAAGCTGGGGTATGTGAAGGATAGACTTTCGTCCCATGTGTGTACTCTTTGAGCAGAATTACAAAACTGTGTGTTAAATTTTTGTTTCTGCTTAAAGACAAACCTAGTACTGCTTAACATACTAACTTCTGTCAAAAAAATCTTCTGTCAGAGGCCCCCTTATTTGTCCATTTCCTAAAATTTTAAAGGTGGATAATGGTACTAGTCCATGTCAGAGAGATGCAAGGAAATTACCTTTATATTTCATTTTTTTGGTAAACATCCTGAAACATACCAATAGAAGTCCATAGAGAAATAAAATGTATTACAATTTAAAACAATTACTACAACTGAGAAATTAACTTCTAGCTGAGTTCAGTATTATGTGGTATTCTGTTTTCCCTTCCAGGTCTACAGGCTGACAAGTGATGCACGTATAGAAAGCTGTTGTAGAAAGCACACTAGCAATTAGTTATATGTTTCTTTAAATAGCAACAATCATTTTTGTTTTGAATAACTTTTAGATAATGCAGGAGAAAATATAGACATAATGATGACATGCAAAATTAATTACATTAGGATTTCCTTTTCAGATGGATTTCTTCCTCTCTCTCTCTCAGATACTTACAATGTGCCTTTCTTCTCACAGATGCTGGAGGCAGTCAATTTTCTACACTGGTTTCTAATCCTCGACAGTGTATTTTCTTTGCTTACATAAATTACGTGAAAGCTGCAAAGTAGTCATATACCACTCTTTGCTACTCAAGTTCAACCAATATGTAGATGATTAAAAAGGGCTATTATATAGTCCAGAAGAATAATGTGCCTGATGGTAAGGATTTAAGGTACTCTTAGGTGGCTAGTAGATTGAGAGAGGTGATTCGACCGCTCTACTCTGCTCTGGTGAAAACTCACCTGGAATACTGCATCCAGCTCTGGAGCCCTCAACACAGCAAGGACATGGACCTTCCATGATGGAGTGGGTCCAGAGGAGGGCCACGAAGATGATCAGGGGGCTGGAGCACCTCTCCTACGAGGACAGGCTGAGGGAGCTGGCATTGTTCAGCTTGGAGAAGAGAAGGCTCTGGGGAGACCTAATAGCCACCTTCCCATACCTGAAGGGAGCTTACAAAAAGCCTGGAGAGGGCCTGTTTACAAAGGCCTGTAGTGAAAGGATGAGGGGCAATGGTTTTAAATTAGAGAAGAGTGGATTTAGATTGGATGTAAGGAAGAAATTCTTTACCACGAGAGTGGTGGAGCACTGGCACATGTTGCCCAGGGAGGTGGTTGAGGCCCCATCCCTGGAGACATTCAAGGTGAGACTTGATGAGGCTCTGAGCAGCCTCCTCTAGTTGAAGAGGTCCCTGCTCTCAGCAGGGGGGTTGGACTAGATGACCTCTAGAGGTCCCTTCCAACCCAGACATTTCTATGATTTTATGATTCTTTAGTTTTGGATGTTGGGTTCTCTCCAAGTCAGAAACACTTATGACAAAATCCTTCACAGAAAAATGATTAACAGTGAGGAAGAAAAAAAAAAAAAGTTTGCCTATTCCCTCTGGTCACTGTGATGGATCTATTGTGCTTCAGATGAACTATGGTCCTGCCAAAGGACACTGCTGCTGCTGAAATGTTTGCTCTAGAAAATGTTTTATAGTTCCCTAAGGGGGAAGAAAACAGAGTGTCTGATTTTTTTCAGTTGTTGACTCACCCTGAGCCAAGAAGATGTCCAGTGGCCATGTGATCAGTATGAAGCAACACCAAAGTCCATTGAATTCATTCCAATGATGCAACAGATTTCAGGCCTGAGAAAGCAGGGGAAGCAGATGATGTTACTTATCAGTGCTACTCAATGGCTCTTACCTCTTTTTGTCTGGTATATTATGAAAAGTATCTCCTGTCATCTAGGCATAGTTTATCTTCATGGCAGATGAGATATGGATTTCTATGGAGAGGTTCCAGTGACAGGTCTTAGAAAAATCTTTCTGTTGAGAGAAAGCACTGCAGGGTAAGTCACGGGGGACAGCAGTACTTATACTTAAGGCAGGTACACATCCTCAAGACACATCCACCCCCAATGGCCCAAGATAATCAACATGTTTTGAAAGATGTTGGTGTCTCTCATGCTCTGGCCTCCAGCCCCTGGCAGGGTCCTGCCAGCCAAGCCTTCCTTGAATGCCACTGCACCTGGCCAGATCCCACAGAACAGCCAAAATGCCCACATCTGCCAGTGGACCACCCTCCTCAGCACTGCTAAAGGTTTCACAGCCTCAACCCAAGCCCATCGCTGCAAACATGGTGCCACAATGGAGACCATGCTGGCCCCCAGGGCCCACACAGCTCCCTCACACCCAGGCCATAGGTGGTTGACTCAGGAGATGACCCTCATGGAGACCATGCAACATTTTCTGCAAACAGTTGAGCTTCAGCTTCATTTGTGCCATCTGAGACATTAAAGAGTAATGACAGTCTTAGATAAAGTTTTCTGCGCGCAGATGTGGAAACCCCACTCCACACTTTCTTTCTGTCATCCTCCCAGAACAATCAGGTCTCGTGTACTGGCATGAGAGCAACAGGTTAAACTTCCCCAGCTGCAAACACAAATTTGTGGATTCCCATGTTAAATTTCTGGAGTGCACAAGACAGGGCATGGACTCAGCACCCTGGTGACAGCACCATGTGGCCTGCGCCTGCCACAAAAGCAGGGCGAGAGGAGAGAGCGGTGGGCAGCGCTCCTGCCTGATGGACTGTTTGGGCAGAGGAGATACTGAGGCCTCTGTCAGAGTTCAGAGCTTGACTTGCTCACCATTTTCTTCAGCAGGAAGTTTCTAGCCCTCTTCAGTTCCTAGGCAAATTCTTAATTTTATTACAGCTGCATCTGTGGGGAGGGCCCCCTCACACACCACATTACACTGGTAAGATAAATAAATAAAGGGACAACCAATTTCACCATCTGCACATTAATTTTTACAGGCAGCAGCAGTAGTATCAGAGTAATATGGTTTTTTAGGTCAGCAGCCAGCAGACCTAAAAGGACGCCTCTGTTTCCCCTCTTGACTACAATGATTGTGAGCCCCGAGGCAGCAGGAGCACACCATGGGATGGATGCTGACGGCCAGCAGCCGGTTACGCAAACAGTTTTATAACCTGCTGAGGTGAGGGAGGTGGGGAGTGGAACATGAACTTCTACTCCAAATCAGACATTGGCTTCATTTTTTTTCTTGCTCTGTACACTCCGTAATGTAGCTATTCTGGAAATTCAGCACCTGGCCTCCTGCCTAATGCTTATGCAGCTGACTTTGCATACACAATGTGAAAATTAAATAAATGGATTCCCAGTATGTCTGATATGACGTGCTCTTCCACTGTTTTCTTATTTCTGTTTTTTTGTATATGCATCACATACTTTTTGTCATTGGAAAACGATCTGTAAAGTCTGATGAGAGCAATTCTCTCACTTGTAACAGGAAAAGCAGACAGCTAGAAGAAACCTCCTGTGCTGCATCTGACTCCTCTTCAGAGAGAAAAGGGATTTTAACAGCAGGAGAAACCCTAATGGCAGTCATTAAGCTCCTGAAGAAGCAGGGATGGCAATGGGCAACTTTAGGAAATTTTAGCTTTTCCTTTGTTGTCTTATTTTTGTAGTGGACATGTCCCTAACATCCATGCCATATCAATTACGACACCTACTGAGAATGCACAATGTAAGAATGACCGCGGACAACACACCTAAACAATTCTCTCGGAGAACACCAGAGTGCGCTACTGCATAGTTAAAATGATTTACAGGCAGACTGAGCAACAATATTACCAAGGCATAGGTTTGGTCTACTTTTAACACGAATTACCTACATACTGCAAACAGCAATTTTCTTCGTTTCAGGTACTTGATTTTAAGGCAAACAGACCTGATGTTTGGTGTTCCCTAACACCTGAATTCCTTGATGATTTTCTTTGCTGTCAAAACCAGGTTATATTAAAAAAATGTACCAAAAGACAGAGACACTGAACATAAGTTATCCAAAATAATGTGATCTGTCATCAGAAAGCACTTAAAAAATTCCTCTCTCTTGTTCAGTGTCATAGTCAGCATGGCTGATCCAAGAGTCTTTTTTGCACTTTAAGGGGCCACAGATACTAACAGAGATGTTTGTTACTAAACAGCCAGAACTTTTAAGCATTCTTCTGTGTTTCCATTGGAAATCACAGAACCATTCAGGCCAGAAGGCACCTTGGGAGATCTGTAGTCCAACCTCCTGCTCAAAGCAGGGTCACGCTGCATTCAGACTACGTTGCTTAAAGTTTGTCTGGTTGGTCTTGAAAAGCTCCACAGACGGAGCTTCCAGAGCTGTTCTGAACAACCTGCTCCTATGTTTATATTCCTCACGGTGCATGTTTTTCCATATGACAAGTCAGAATCCCATTTGTATCAATTTATGGCTATGACCTTTTTCTCCTATCACATACTAGTGAAACGCCTAGCTCCATATTCTCTATAGCCTCCTCATAGGTATTGGGGGACAGCTATTAGGTCACCCCTAAGCTTTCCTTGGGCCAAACAAGCACTGTTCCCTTGCCTCTCCTCACAGAAACGTGATCTAGGTGGTTCTCCATCTCCATGAAAGTTGCTTGAGTTTTTCATTATCTTTCTCGAATCCCAACTGCATGTGTTAAATGCGCGTCCTTTTATACACAGGTTCTCCAAATGCATCACTTTGCCTTTCTTGGAGGCTTACCTTGATAAAGTAGCAAGTACTTATGATACTTCTTTGAGAACCTAAGTATGAGGATTTTGAGGCAGGTAGACAGCTTCGCATTGCACTGAATTAGCAGCAGAAGCAGCAGGCCTGGATATCAGGGGTCTCCCTGGCTGCAGGAATCCAGACAAACATTTTTGCCAGTTCTTCCTCTGTCAAGAAAATAAAGACAAATTCCATTTCCACTTGAGCACGTTTCCTTAGGTACTTACATATATGGGGATTAATAGGTTAACTTAAAATGAAGGAAACAGCAGGTTTCATTCATTCATGAGATACTTGAATTCTGCATTAAACTCACCACAAACACTTCTCAATTCATCATTTCATTAATGAAAAGAACTCTCATACCAAGAGGGTAACTGAAATGTCACAACTGTATGTTTCTAGTGCTAAACACAGTGAACTGGTAATGTAGCTGATACAGTCACGGCACTGTTACACTAAGGCTGGCTATTTCAGTTCACAACCAACTTTTAAACGTTTTGAAAGCAAGATCATTATAGTTAGCTGACTTGTTGAGGGTGCATAGTGTTGCCTAATGAAATGTAATCCAAGCCATGCATCACCTTGTTACTAGTATCTTTACCCTGTAAAGTGTAGTGCTTAACTATGTATCCTGGATATGTTATAAAAAGCATGTAATGAAAGAGGGGCCTTTTGAGCAAGTCTATCCGATTTCCGGTTTCCATGGTGAGATAGCTTCAGGTGGTCATTCCTGACAATTGCAGTGCCAAGCACAGAGCCCGGTGCACCAGTGCTCTGCTCTGCTGAAATGAGGTATGAGTGAGTTCCCTAGGAAATAGCGCACTAGCAATTATATGTGACATTTGCTCTCTACTAAGCAGAGTCAGCCATGGCCACGCATTTTAGACTCCATCAAGAGTTCTACAAAGTGTCAGACAACTTTGCTGTCTTCTGTGCTCAGTCCATATACACAGAAGGCAGCACAAAGAGGAACGTTTTCTTCTGGTGAGCTGATAAAACTTCATCTTTCCTCCTGCTATTGAAGGGGTGTGCGAGTGCGTCCAATTCTCCCAGACTTCTCTCACTGCAAGATATTGTTTCGTTTTTAAGGTCATTACTGTTGTAATGGATACTACTTCAAAATATTCACTCTGCAGCGTAGATTTTTGAATCATACAAAAAGGGAGGTTTAAAATATTAAAATAACCCCACAACAAACACACCTCAAGAAAAATAGTTCCCAAATACCACTTCGATGCATTTTGAGTGTTTGCAAATCGAACTATTATATACACTTCTGTGTCAGAAATAAGTGAATAGGTGTACTACTACATTTTTACTCACTGGACAAGATTCTGGTAAGGGTAATGAAGTTGCAAATTAGTATTAACCACATCGGATTTATGGCTGACAAAAATACTGACTTGCTTAAGCCTGCATTTTACCAGCATTTGAGCCGTATTCGTGTTTTACATACAACCTCCTGCACTGACCCCGTGTTCATTATTTGCTGTTCCTTTCCATCTATGTCAAGACGTTTGGGGACAGACAATTATTTCACTTTCTTGGGGGAACAAGGCACAAAGTTCAGTGATTGGACAGTCATGATCTTGAATTATGAAGTGAGAATTACAAATCTGCGAGTAAAGCTGGAGAAGTACTTAAGTGTAACAACACCTTGCAAAAATGGTTTAATGGCAAATATTGAGCACTACTAATTTCTGGGGTATGAGGTTTTTTCAGTTATATGCCTGCTGCAAAGCTCACTTGGGAACAGAAGGAATCATTACTAAAAAATAATCTGAATATAAATGTGTTGTAACCTTTGACAACAAGCTGATAGGTCTTGCTTTGTGTTTTAGTGAGATTTATGCAAGTGCCCAAGTGCACAGATACGAGTTACCTTTCAGAATGTTTACTGAACCCAAACATTAATACTACTACTACTACTACTACTGATAACACTGAACTCTGCAGATGCATCACAGGTGAATGCATCTACTCTGCTATGTTTAGAAATGTATTCTTACGTGACTCTTACTTCCCCAATCTTTTTTTTTTTCCTTGCTGGCTGAAACTTATCATTGTAATGTAAATGCAAAAACATTGAATATATTAATATCAGTGAAAACATGTTCACAGTGGGAAAGTAATGACTCACACCTGCGACTTCTCTTACACATTCTACCACCAATCTCTTAGGAATTAAGTATCAAATACCATAGCTTTAAACAAGTATCACCATTTAAAGTTTTAAGAAAGCACACCAAGTCCGTTTTCAAAACTTTTGGGTTTATTGTTTACGCTAACTGTAGCACCACTTACAGCTGTCACCACTAACAAATTGAAGCAAATCAGCATACACAAAAACCTATTCAAGGTCAGCACTCTTACAGGGGAACCTTGGTTACGTAAAGGCAGTACACCTTAGTCTGTGACAGATTGAGGAACGGTCAGTTCATCCTAACACTGTAAGTACAGTCACTCCAGTTTCATGCACTTTTTAGGGCTGTTAAAAAGTATCACTTTAGAGGTGCAAAGAGAAAACAGTTAGAGGATTTATAGAGATGACTAATTTTTAAACCAAAGTTTGTATGTCTAAATCATTAAACTACAGCAAGGAACCTTCTTCAGCTGTAAAAAGTTTGCTCTGAAAAACAAAAAAGAAAAAAATTAGTCACTTTTCTGTATTAAGCACAAGTAAAATCATTAGCAGCCTAAACACTTTAACCAACTTGCTGGATCACGCTACATATATTCCATTTCTGTCAAATGTTTACCAGGTTTAGTTGCTGGTTCCTGGCTTTCTCTCTCTGAGCTGAAAGGGAAGTAGGTATAAAAACAACCCCTTCTGTGAGGGCTTTGCCTTTTTTAATGCTGGCTGAAAACCTGAGACTTACCAGACAAGAGCCTGCATGTGATCCCCTATAGCCTCTACAGAACCAGACCCGCAAACCAAGACACTCTGGTTTATTAATTTCTGTAAGTTGTTTACAAACTAATTTTAAAAAGTAAAATGGTTAATTATTAACTAGCAGTTTTGATAAACAAGCTTCACCCTCTCAATTTCTGAATGTAGTTAGAAATTGTTCTAGCATTTGTTATTTATCCCACTTCATAGCCTTAAATCCTGAAGTTGGCACAAGAGGGAAGGAAGGACAGAAGGTAGAAAAGGCAAATTCAAACAGTTTGAACTGAAATACCATAGGATTAATAGCAAGTAAGACAAACCTCTTAGTACATACTAAAGACCTCACAGGAGGCTGTCAGGGAGTCCTGAACTAGTAGCCATCACTGGGAGTTCAGGCCGTCCAGCCCCTCAGAAGCCACAGTACAGGCTTTGCCACTTCTGATTTTAGTGACTGAGCCTAGATCCTCCCCGTCCACACCTGAGAGATCCCCAAGATCAAAAACAACAACAGGATTACTCTTAGGTATATTCTGCTGTGCTTCAAGGTGGAGTTTTACCTGAAGCAAATCCTTAACCTCTAAAGATGCCAATAATGTAGGAGCAGAAACCATGCAGGGATTCCCAGCAATATTCCCGTGCCAGTTTCATTGCTTCTGTTTCATTTTCAGACCCTTGACCATGTTGGGTTGGTTTTATAAGAGGTAGTATTGGAGGCTTCCCTATTTTCTTAGCAGAGTTTTCCCCCGTTCCCCCCATAGAAGTGGAAGTTTTCTGGCCAGATCTGTCCTGGTTTGCTAGACCTTCTGGCTCCATACCAGCAGCTATTTGCTTCATGAGAGCCTCTGTTGGAGCCTTTTGGCACATGGTGATCTTCAGGACTTCTGTGGATTCACAAGCGTGTGGGAGCTTTCTAAGTTCCACTGCAATCTGATTCCAGTAGATCTTTGGGTTGTTTCTGAAAGCACGACAGACTGATGGTTTGCCAGTGAATTCACACCAGTAAGACATGCCTTGACTTTTGCATTCAATTCTAAGTTTCATCTCTTCATCACCACTTATGCTCATTGTGCAAACATCTTTGGTTTTAGTCCGAAAATTGATTTCTTCACCATTGCTTCTTTTCTTTGGCTTCAGCTTCTGTCCCAATCCTCCCATGCCACAGATCACTACTAGGAAAAGAAGAGCAAAACTCCTCATGGTGAGAGAAGTTGACAAAGATCCTTGAGCAACGCGATCCGAAAAAGTGAAACCAGTTAGTAACTGGCTGCTCGCAATTTAAAGGCTTGCTGCACAAAGAAGCCTCTTTCCAGTGAAACTTGGGATATAAGTTTGTTGGTTTTTTTTTTTAATAAAAATAATAAATCACACTTCAGTAGGCATGCACCCATAATTTATAGCCTGAGAGAATGTCAAATAAGCTGTGAACTCCCAAGAAGGTAACAAGACAGATCTTGTAAATGCAGTTAAAAACAGAATGATAGTTGTATAACCAAGAAGCACATTCCTATCCAGGATGAACACGTCAAATTTGATTTTTAACAGATATTTTCCTTTCTCCAGCTGCTTTATAGCCATCTTCATGCCAGAGCTTGCAAGACCATATTGAAATATAAAGAGAAAAGTGCCAAAGTAATCTACGCGGCTACATCTGGATGATTATAATTGTGTCCTACTAATAAAAGCCGATTTGTGGAACAAGCTTTCTTGGATTTGCACAGTAAGGATGCAACTTTGGTACGTACGTCCATTTTGTCAGCACAAGGCAAGCAGAGGGGACACATGGAAGAATCAACTGCATATTCTTTGAGCCATGAAAGTTTTAAACTTGCATTATTTAAGCAAGATAAGGAATAAAGCTATAGTAAAGTAAGGTATTAGAGGCCTAAGCATAAACCAAATAGTTGCAAGTTTTATCATCATTCATTGTCACACCATGGGTTATTTTCCGCCAACAGAACAAGACTAACAACTGGCTTATCATGGGTCTTGGCAGTAGGGAATAGAGCCCAAGCATGTCAGACAGACATTTGTTCTTTATCACCCCTCACCTTTTTTTTTTTTTTTTTAAACAGGTATTTTCCTGTTGCTAATAAATGATCTGTAAAAATGCCATAAAACAAAGGCAAAAGAATAGAAATATTTTGGTGCAGAACCCTAACTAGCAGTTTCTGCTGCAGTAACTAAAAGCAGAGCGAAGGAAAAACATGGTAACTCCCTTGCCATTCAGCAGGTCATGAGGAAAAATCCCTGCCATGTGGTTGCAAGCCACAGTACTTTTCTGGCTATTAAGACCCCAGTAGGCATTTCTGTTCCATGTATGCTACACCCAGCCTGAACTGAACAGCTTCTGAAGGGGTACCATATTGTTTAGGTATGCTTGAATAACTGTGATGTGCTAGAAATGATAGGTTTAAGAATGACCATACATAATGGAATAGAATACCATTTTTTCTGTGACTAGACACTCAACAGGTATCACTAAAGAAAATACCATGGCAAAAACTTTCATTTATCACAGACAGTGAAGCAGAACAAAAAAAAATAAAACTGTAAAAAATGCTTCTCTAATACTTGACAATAGAGTCGCTAGCTGCTGTGGCACCCCAGCCAGTCTGAGAGCTGCCTGCTTGAATATGAAACCACCTGGAACAACCATTCTGGGTAGCGTGAACTTTGTTCTTCCAGTGAACATGTCAAGAAGTACCCCAGGACTGAACACCATTTGACAGAGAGAACAATATGGGTTTTTTCATCCACTCTCTAAGGCTATTTTAACAACGTATCTATTAGAGGTCACATTTCTAGCTTCTTGCCTTTGTTCCTCCTGTCTCTTTCAAAGCACAGGTGGGACTCTCTGGTACAGGTTTAGGAGAAACAGCAACAGTACAAGCCTACTTAAGATTTACAATTTACTCTTCTGTTCTGTTGTGCTCTGGGGAGTCTACTGACCTGTCATCCAGCCAGCCAGAAGAATCCTGCTGCCCACCTCATACTTCATTTCAAGCATTTCAAATCTCTACTACAATCACTCCAAAGACCTCCTAGTATTTGTCAAATGAATGTATTAGTTACACTTGGTTATGCACAACAGCACTGACATTCTCTAGATTAGAAACTAAAGGCATTCATCTCTTGTTCTAATAAATGTTCCAGAGCTCAAAAGTACTTAAAAGTTACTTTATACCAGTTTCAGATCTCTTGTTCTGAAAGTTTTTAAACTGTAATAATGAAAACAAATCAGACCACAAAGATAAGGATGGATATCAAAGCTTGGACTCCAGAGCTCTGGTGTATTTCTATATTACAGTTGATGTGACACTGCCAAGTGTTTATCTTACTCCCATCTGACTTTCGTGTCCTCTGCCTGCCTGTGCTTCAGATGAAAGAGCTCATGGTCTGTTATAATCAGCGGAAAATAATTGTCCTCTTACAAGTTAAGCAAGGATACCATTAGTGAACTATGGGAGCTGAAGAAGTGGCAAACGTTTAATTCCACTGTCAGTGCTACAGAAAAAACAGAAGCAAATGGTAACACCTTGAGCACTTGCAGGGTATGTGGATATCCTCCACAATTCATTAGCTCAAATCCTACCATCTTTGCATAAGTGGAAGTCGGAAATTCCTTCACCCAGACTCCATGTTCTTTCAAGTCCTTCCTGCTCCAATTCTTTGTCTTTTATATTGCTTAAGTTAAGATCATCAATAAAAGTCAAATGTAGCAGAAATTTCTAATCAGGGTGAAAAAATTAATTTTCATATGATTTTAACTCAGTGCAACTCTTCTGAGACAGGTCTACACAACAAAACAATTGAGAATGAAGCATCAGGTAGGTAAGCAAGTTATTATTTATTTAAATGAACTTGGAACATTTTCTCAAATTAAAAATAGAAACTTTTAAAAATCTGCAGTTCTGAACATTACATATACACATATGCTACATACTGTCTATTAGAAATGTTACAATTTATGACCTAAAAATGAAAAAAATTAAGGTTATTCCAGATTAAAGATTGTTATAATTTTTCAGCATTTCTTAAAAATTATATGCATGATTTACAGGATCATCCCTAGTTCAAGCCAATGAACCTTGTTGGAAACAAAGTTAACAATACTGATATATGAAGAAACACTATTTTAGATCAATATACCCAATTACTTGACCTGCCAAAATGTTTTATACTAGTAGCATAGCTACTTTTGGCCTTGTTGATGAATTCCGGTGTTAACTAAGTCAGAAACGCAACTGTAGGCCTAAATTCAAGGCAATAACTCTAACGGTACAAACATTAACTCCAATTGCTAAACACATCTGAATTTCAACATTGGAAATCATATTTTGAAATTATTTAGGAAAAATCGTATCACTGCCCTCTGAAAGGGCCACAGCTTTACAGTGATACTACTAAGGACATTGAAGTGAGTGGTGTGAATGAGAAAAAAGGGAGACAGAGAATGTAAAGCATTCTAAAAATCACCAACATATGATGTCCCTCATGCTCTTTTTGAGTACTGCTGAATTCTAGAAAGCGTAACTGTTTTTGCTATGTTATGCATCACGCACACTCCCAACCCTCCCACCCAAAGACTTTCAAAACAAACTTCTCCGAAAAGTTCATTTTAGGTCTATACTGCAAAAAACACTAAATATTAAATAATTTAAAAAAGAAGGGGAAAACAAAACTGCAACTGAACTTTTTAGAGACACAGAGAGACACCATGGATCCCATTACACTTCAAATTTTGTCCAAAGTGGTCATTCAAGAGCACCAAATAGCAACACTGATCATGCTGGTAAATTCATTTGTGAAGAGTATTATACAGTATTAAAATCTTAACTAAAACACTTAAGTTTTAAGAAAAATGTATATACAAAAGTATCTGTATACAAAACGTATTTTAATGTAAACATGTAGGTACTGTATTTAACACAAATCAACAATTTAAGATAAGAACTGGACCATCTGTCAGAGGATTGGTAGGCAAAGGCTGTTAATCTTATTAATTTCTATACCATGATGTAAAATAGAAAGCCCAGTGTAAAAAAGTAAAAAACAAAAGACATTTTAATTCAAGCCTTGAACAGTGGTATTTGAGAGGCAGTGCTCTGATCGCACAATATTCTGTACAGTAGTTTATGGCGTAACATTCGATAGTACATTTGGGGTTTACAGTACAGGTGACATAAAACAAGTGGCTCAGGATTTGGAAGATGAATGCAAATGCCAATACACTTGGAAGAACAGCAATGTATTCCTGAAGAAGAATCTTGGGTGTCATTGATATAGCCTGGAAATAATCACAAAAACAATTCAGGAAAACTTGATGAAGACAGAATTATAATTTAAGCAGAATGAAGGCATAGACTTTCATAGGAACTTCAATATGGTTCGGTAATTTTTTTAGTTTTAAAGCAAAGCAGCCTTCTTAAAAATAGTATAGTAGTAATAGACCTAGAATTGACGTAAAAAGCTTATCACTTACCCCTTAATGTTTCCAGTACACGTTACCACTGTTCCACAGAGCTATACAAGAAAAAACACAAACCAAACCCATCACTCTCTTCTGCACACAAATGGAACGGAAATATTGTGTCTATCTAAGGCGAGACAAGCTCAGTTGGCACAAACTGTTCTCAAATTTTATCCATTTAATCAAGAGTTTTTCAAATAAGAGGAAACAGACTGTCTTCACCACCAACCTTTCTGGTTATCTTTGTTTCACGATAGAAATGCTTGGATTATCTATTCAATGCCACTCCTTTGAGAACTTAATCCAGCCTCCAATTTTGCTCTCACAAGAACAGTGGCTGCGTTTGCAGTTATTTGTAACTTTGACACATAGATAAAAACATTTTTGTAAGATACCTACACAAATATACCTCATATAGATTCTCATATTTCTGTTTATAAAGGAAGATATCTGCATCTCTTTCCAGCAATATCATCCAGTTGATTTCCAAGGACAAAAACACCCTATGGGATTCTTTACACCTCCAAAAGTACAGGTGTGAAGAGATGTATTCAAAGTTGTATCTTTCAAAGTATCTCCTAAATTAATTCGTACGAAATGCAAAAAGGCAAGGATAGCATACACGTGAAGAGCTCGCTGAAATGAAAATTAAACTCAAGATTCTATTGCTATGGGAATCCCAGACTGAGAAATTCAAAGCATGCACCTCACATAATTAGCAGTTTTTCAAAATTACACATCAGAAGACAGCATTGCTTCCAACTGAACCCTTACATTTCATTATGGAAACCCTTTTTCAGTAACTTAAAATTTAGGAAAAGGAAGTCAGGACTGAACTAGTGGGTCTTTGTTCAAAAGATTATTTGATGTTAGTAATTTTTAGCTTATTCAGGAACACTGCATTAAGCTATTCATAAATCACTGAAATATCACAGAAAACATGCTATGAACCTCAAGAGTATTAAGATTCGTATTAAAGATTCAAAGATTTGAAAGGGACTTCTAAGGCCTGAGTGATTATTAAGTTCTTCTTATGTAAAATATCAGAAGTTCTTAAAACCATGAGTCCTTAGATATGCCAGTGGAGAGCACTTGTGAATTAAACCCCTTGTAGGGTAATGTAGGGAGTGCCCTTAAGTCACAGAACAGACCAATCATGGACATAAATATCACTAAAAACATAATTATATATAAATACTTCCTTCAGAATGAAATGTGGAATTAAGATATAGTCAGTAAATAATTACTGTAAAATACAGTTCTAATAAATAATACTATACAACTGATGCAGCCAAAAAATCTGGCAAGACTCCAAACTTTGAGCTCTCTTGATATTCACCCATTATTAAAAGAACAGAGATATTTCTCTGCCGATGCTTAATCTATACTTTCAGTCATGAAGTTGCAAATTAAGGCACAGTGAGCTATAGATTTCAATTATAAATTAGATTCTACCTTATGCAAATATTCAAAGTTGTGGGACATCCTATGTTATCCCTATGGAAACTGAAAGTCTCATAACTGGGTGAGGTTTTACAGCACAGAAGTTGTAGAGACAGAGAAAAATGCAAATCTCTTCGTTTTTAAGCATAACTTGAATTTCTTGTGTTGTGATTTTACACTAGTTCGAACCATACAGAAACACCCTTTTTTCCTGTTCATGTTTTCTGCATACCCTGGATCCCCTGCCTTCTGCACAGGAAAAGCTCTTTGCCTCACCATCTAAAGAAATAAAACCAGCTCAGGAGTAAGAATGCATCCTGTCCTACCGCTTTCAACTGTTATCGGAATATTTTCAAATGTTTATCAATTTAGGACCATCCACTGCTCTAGATGAATACCTAACTACCTGGACTTCAAGATCAAATTTAGGCAATTGCTTTGTTAAGTTGCTGGGACTTACTACAAGATCTGCTGTTATGTAAAGAATACTTGAGTAATACACATCATAAAGCATTTGCTACAGTGAGTAATCATGCAAAAACCCATAAATAATTAAATGTTTCACTTTAAAGTGTGCAGAACATTGGATAGGTGATTAATACAGTAGATTAAGTAAGGACACATGAAGGCATGCAGTTTCAGACTTAGTTTACCTTGTAAAAACAGGATTGTGTATACCATATAAATGCTCTTTATGATAACCATTATTACCATTTTCTGTACTGTAATAAAATAAATACACCAAGAAAGACCATGTTAACGATAAGATGCACTATGTACAGTATGGCTTCTAAGACATGTACATGGATGATGGTATTATATGCAAAGATAAACTGTGTCTGTACAATAGAATATAACTTCCTTTGTAACATTCAGGAGTTATGGCGTAATTATAATTTTACATTTTAAAATATTTTTATATTCTCCAAAAATTACTTCAGTATTTTGCTATTCTTGTTGAGTTGGATACTCAGTCTGGTAAAACAGAACATGTTACTTCAAAAGAAGTAACACGCTACATTAAAAATATAAACCCTCCCACCTGAATAAAGCAATTTTAACAAATACCAGGAAAAATGTCTTACTTTTTCATGTGTGTATTTTTGACACTAAAAAAACACAGAAAAGGAGGAGTAATTATCTAGACACTAAAAAATGAGTGATTTTAGCTGTACATGCCTGTTTCTGCTCTACTGACTTGTGGATGTGTAATGAAAACCAACCAGTGTGACAGCTGAGAAATGCAGTGCACAGGCTAACTGAACAATGAGCAAAACAAAGAGTAGGAAAAAAAAAGTAAAAACAAAACTGATGGGAAAATATGTAAGAACAGTTATCATAAAGTAAAATGCCAAGTCCCTGAGACAGAGGAACTGCAATTGAAAAAGGAAAGACTGATTAGGAATAACTAAGACAGTAAGAAAGCAAGCAAATAATTCAAGGATATTACAAAGCAGCCGTAATTCACCTTATCATGTTATTCAGCAAAACTAATCACTTGCACATTTGGAAGATACTTAAATAAACACTGCACACAAAGCTCTGAAGACCTCATTCTGGAATAAGTTTGTTAAAGTCAGAGCTGGCAATATCCACACAGAATCATGGCAAGTCAAGGCAACCAAAGCCCTGCTGCATGAAACATTTTGCAGGCATCAACCCAAACCTGCAGTATTTCCTAAGAACATGCAATCAGAATCATAGAATGCCTTGAGTTGGAAGGGACCTCTAAAGGTCATCTAGTCCAACCCCCCTGCAATGAGCAGGGAAATTCTCAGCTATTTAGTTTGCTCAGAGCCTCTGACAGCAAAGAAAGTTGAAGGATTATAGCGCCTTCGTGTGAGACACAGGAAAAAACCATCTCAATCCATTTGCCATTCAGCTTACTTAGCAGTATATACTTACTCATCATATACATCCTCTGTATCCATTCTACGATAGTATTTGGAGAGTTTTACAGCAAAAATTATGGCAGGAATTAAAAACATTGAAGAGCCTCCCAAACCAAACCAAAAGGTATTCTGAAACAAAGCAGAATCCAGGAAAAAAAAAAGTATCACAGAGAAAATGTATCAGGAATGTATAAAATCCTTGCTTGATATTCTAAGCATTGTTACTGGAAGAGCACAGTGGAAATTAGTGGCACTGGTCTTGTGGACTATCTGAGGCTCCTTATACCAGTGCGGAAAAGGCCACATTAAACATTCTCCACTGCCAGTGTGAACTAAAGTAAGAGCATCACTGTCTTACAAATGTAAACAAACAGGAATATGTCCAAAGTTGCTCAAAGCTACACAGCCATAGTGTCATTGGAAGTTATTTCAATGTTGTCAGCCTTGGGCTAGGAAGTGATTTTGTGTCTCAGCATTAATTTATTAGCTGTGTTATTTCTTTTTCTTTTGTTGACATTTTAAAGTATTTGTCTTCCTCGCTGTTTTTGTCAAAATCCAAGTTTCCAGCACTTTCTCCAGGTACTTTTTAACTTGCTAACTTCAGCCTGTTGGTGTAACTAATTTCATTATCATCTGGTTGAACTGAGTTACCACTAGATGTTAAAATGATGTTTTTTCAAATTTGATTTGTAGCGGCTAGAAGCATTTTGACTTATAAGTGACTCAGCTAAGCTCTATCATCAGGAAAATCATGGTCCATCTCCCACCAGATGGTTAGTGACTACAGAAAGGAGAACAGACGCTCTGTAACATATGAGATAATCAGTGAGTACAACATGATCCTGGCAGGTTACGAAGTTTTTCATTGTTAAGCATTATCAAGGTTAAACATCATCAAGCTTAAAGTGCTTTGGCTTTGATTGAAAATGTGCATTTACTGTTGGTATGATTAGGATCTTCCTGAAAGCACCATAAAACTAAATAATAGCTAGAAAAAGTTTTAGGTGGTTTCCAGGCACATGGTTTCATATTCTATTTCTAATACATGCTGTTCTTTTTCCAAGTTCTTTTGGCAAGGTGAAAAAGCCAATGTTGCCCTTATATATTGCTACCAGTCATGCTCAATGTCTCCATTGTACAGGAATGAATCAAGATATGTCTGCTACAAGTCAAGTGATAAAACCTCATTCAGGTTTTTTAGATTCCAAGAAAGATACCTGTCAAAGTTTTTCCTTGGTATTTCTCACTCACTTCTTGCTCCCACCCCATCCTCTTAAGCTAGAAATGATAACAGCTGAAACTTCACATCTTCATGCTTTTCCATTTCAAGGTGGATCAGAATCAAGCAATCAAACTGAAACCTACCCTTTCCAAAATTTTTATTCCAAATCCATAGTACCGTATTTACTTTGCAATTCAAATTGGAAGAAATTCAGAAAAAAAAAAAGTTAATTTTACAGAAGACTTGCTAATAGAAGCCTAAGTTTAATGGAAACCTAAAACAAGTCCTGCACTGGTTTGGTTTTGGACTTGATCCAGATCAGAACATTTTTTCCTTGCATAACTTCCTATGTGATAATTATCATACTTCAGAATAGTCTAGTCAGAATAATTAAATGCAGATTTATGTTCAAAGAATTTCCCACTTGATGCCCCAATTTTAATTAACAGAAAATATTTCTTACCACAGAATCAGTTATATAGCTGCATAAAAAAATATCTACTGCTGTATCTATCACATTGGCAATAGGCTTGCACGCTGCCACCTCCATGGCAATCTGAAAGACAGAAAAAACCCTACAGTTTGAAATATCTAACAGAATACAGTAAGAACTTCAAAACTCACTTGCCATTACAGATAGTTTACTAAATTGTTATCTCTCCCCCATCCAAATTCAAAATAAATTCCAGTGGGATATGCTATCAACTGAGCATCTTTAAAACATCAGTTTACTTTCTCAAAGGCTGCATCTGAAGAAATAAAAATAAACCAAGATGCTAATGACATCAGTTTGAACTAAGCAAGGTCAGGCTCAGTGCAATATTAGCACAAATGTAGATTTCAGGCTAGCCCTGGAAAATTATGTTAAATTTGCACTTCCTTCCAATCAACGCAACTCATCGTATTTATTCAACTTCAATCACAACAAAACTATTTAGAGAAGACAAGTTTTCCTCTTCATAGTAAGTACAAATCTCTTATAAACTGAAACATACAAAGTAACATTATTATTATTATTATTATTTAGCTTTTTTATGTCTTTTTTTTTCTTGAGCAAAGCTGCTTTTAAAAAACGTAAATGCACCTTACCGACTCCTTGACCCACTCAACGTACTGCTCAAAGTAGCCAACTATGGTATCCATGTACTTTTTTGTCTCCTAGGAACAAACCAAAGTAAGCGAACAAAAGTAGAGTGAACCTCTATCTCCACATCATCATAAATTAATGCGTTTTAATCAAATAAAGCTTACCTGGACAATAACTAGAGAAGCGTTGTTATTTATGAGAAACTGGGCAGCATTAACAGCACTAATGACATTTTTCACCTTAACCTGGAAAGGAGAAGACAGAGTTTAATATAAATAAATCCCTTTCAGGCTGTTGTAACGGCTCTGCAGCCGTTGTTGGGAATCTATTCTCTCAATATATCAGTGCCACTGTCCTGTCAAAATCTGACAAAAGATGCAATTCCAGACAGAACATGAGTCTGCCTAAGGTTTCACACTCATCTGATAAAATTCTCTCAGTACTAAAAAAGGAAAGTATCAGTGGTTAGGAACAGTATCTTTTCCTGGAACCTGTGTAACTAATTTATATACTAGATCAGTTTTCTCTTCCATACCTTCTCATTTTCTTAAGTGAAGAAGTACTTTCATCAGTGTATGTATATACACTACAGACACGTGCAGCGCACAGGAATACAGTGGGCCATATACTGTGACAACTCTTGATCACTAGAGTATGAGTCTGTACTGCTACAATATATTGCTAATCAATATCCAGAAAGATAGAGACACTTCCATATATGTGCAACCCCATAAAATCTCTCAAAGAACACGCAAAGGTTTAACGTATGTACAACATGAAACTGTAGAGAAGTTTCTTAAATATACTTAAAGGTCAAACAACCTATTCTTATCAACACCTTATTTCATGGCTTCTTACCTCCACATCCAGGTTCAAATCACAGATTCTAAATGGAATCTAGCTGGTCTGCTGCTGTGGATGGGTCAAAAACTTAACGGGAACAACTGAGACAGGCATGGCCCATCAAGGTGTTGTGACTATGACCGTCTTGCTACCAGAGCCAAGGCAGGCTGGTGGACAGAGAAAACTTTGCTGCCAGAAAAGTAATCATCCTGTTGCTTACTCTCCCGAGCCTGGCAGAGCATGAAGCTCATACTGTGGTGCAGGCACTAGCTACTGCTTAGAGGGGAAACACGGGCTGCATGGGGGAAGCCTCTATACAGATGCAGCTTCCCACAGGAAGGCTGATGCTGCAGAAGCAGGAATGTAACAAGTGCAATGCTGGAAAAACATGTGCCACTGGAGGTGGACATTGGACAAGAGGTGGTTAAGGATGTGAATCACAAAAGCTCTTTTCTCAGTTGTATTTTTGTGTTTTGTTTCTTGGTTGGCCCCCCAAGGATTCTAGAAAACTACATTTTTAGGAATATGAATAACACAATATATGGAACTGTACTGAGGTCTATTTATTACACATCAGTGAAGTTTGTCATTCATACTTCAAAAAAAAATTCCAAACATTCTGGGATGGTTTTTTGTTTGGGGTTTTTTTTTTTTTTCTTCTTTTTTCTTCTGTATGGAAGGGAAAGCCAGGGTCATAAAAGCTGTGCAGAATAGGTATCTAAAACCCTGCTACTACTCAATGTGTTACAATGTCTTTCAGTAACAGAATAGCTAGAAATAGAAAAAGCTGGAATGAATGTGTATGTCCTGAGTATGTGGCAGATGGATTTAAAACATGTAATAATGTTCCTCTTGCCAGAAAGAAAAGCTTACTGGAAGTTCAGATGATGTCCTCTTCAGTAACCTAATGCTCTGATTTAAAGTGCTCTATTAGAAAGGAAGAAAAAAAAATAATATTCAAGTCATTCTTAGATGTAAAAGACCACCCATTTTTACATTATATGCATCAATGATCTCCAGAGCTCCCTTGCAACCTCTGCCATTCTATGATTCTATAGATTATTTTGTTTCTAATACAACACAACACGTTATATATAGTAACAACAGTTATATCAAGCCAAACATATTGTGGTTTTAATCACTGAACCAGTATTTCACCAACGGCACTAAGTAGTTATGAATTGTGTAACGGAAGACTTCAGATGTAACTGCAGTTAGTAGCAATAAACAAAGTAAGGTTTATTTAGAGGAAAGAGAGAACAGTTAAAAATCAGAACCATGTGTTCAGAGAATTTTATATTGTGGAATTTCAGAAGGGAACAAGCACTTACCCTAGCTTTAACATATTTCTTGACAGTCAGTTTTGTAAAAGGAAAAAGAGATGAGAATAATTAGGAATTAATTAGGAAAGAACAGCATAGAATCAGAGTGGAACAGAAGACCTCATGCTTTTCTACATGAGGGCTTTGATAGGGGCAGAAATACTGTACCAGATGCTATTATAAACTAAAAGTCTTCATGCTATGTAGAGGAAAAAGCAACACCTAGCATGTATAAGATTCACAGATTGATACTATAGAAATTGGCACCTGGCAAAATCAGGCAGAAGCCGCCCTTTCACATCTTTAGCATCAATTAAAAAAAGACTTGTCTTTGGCTCCAAATACTACTGTCAGGAATTTCCAATTCCACTACTGCTAGGTGATTGTTAACTCCAAGAAATAAAGTCTGAAAGTGATAATTGCTTTTATTATTGAAGACAAATGGTAAGCAAAAAAGAAAATGAGCGATTTCAGGTTAGAAATTTGGAAAGTTCTCCCTCGCTTCCTCTTTTATTCACATATAATCAAAAATAGATACAGGAAAAAAAGGGTAAGAAAAAGTTAATGATTTTAGACAGTATTATAAAGTAGTAGTACTGTAAGTAGAAAAACTATTTATTAAACACATACTTTAATCAGATTACTCTTCAGTGACACAATGCATGTGCAATCTGTGCTTATGCAATAGCAAAACTCCAGCTTTCTAAACTGTATTTAAGAGATTTAGATATTAATATTTTCTACAAATGTTTAAATATTGCTTTAATATTTTACCATAGCTTGCTCAAGTGGAACGACTTGCTGGTTATGAATCATTCGAATGTTGTTTGCGTGTCCTTTTAAGGCATTTTCCAGTGCTCCTTTTGGCTGCAAAATACGCAATTACGCAGTATTGTTCAGTATTTTCGAAGCTTTCCGACAAAGCAAAAAAAACAATGCAAGTTGCACATTACGCTCATCCACTGCAGAACAGTTGGTGCTAACAACAGGATATATAGCAAATTGAATTCCTCAACAGGAGGGGGAAAATCAACATATCAACTCAAACCTCAGCAACCAAACCAGATATATATATACCGCTTTTCTGGCAATAACGTTATCAGCACAGAGAGAATGTTCCCATGATGCACTACATCATTTTAAATACAGAAGAGCGAGCACATCCCCCTCTCACTCGCCACAAGCCAGCCTTCATCACAAGAACCCTGCAGCATGGCACCCCAGCTGGGATGAACATCTCGCAGTCACGGGTACTTGCTTTTGGTTTGGGCACTATGGACACCACCCTGAGGCATGCACGCTGCTTGCTGAAGAGCACAGAAGTTTAAATATTTTCAGCCAGTAACTTGAGAAGGCATCTGTGAGGGCTATTTTTCATTTTTGCACCTCCTGCCTTTCAGTCAGAAGATACGAGTTTGCGCCTTGGTTTTAAAGTCTGAATCCCTGTCTAGAGCTCAGACTTGTCGTAAAGTACTGTAAAATTTTATTTTAATCTCAGAAATACATTTCTTTTCCATCTCCTTTTGGTGGCAAAATCACTTGTCTCCCTGCATACACACTGAATACACAGTGCTAACTCTGTTTTGGAAGTGTAATAATGGCAGATCTCAATCCTCAGAGATGTCTTTGCTTCCTGTGACGTGTTTGTGTAAACAGTCAGCTGCGGTCACTGAGCAGCTTCAGGATGCTTCACCTCCTGTATTGACAAGCTGAATTCATTTACCCAGTAACTCCTGTGGGTAGAATTGCTTCCTCCTCCATACCCTGACCCCTTGGTTTAGTGCAAGTTTTATTCCTTTTGCTCCTTCCAGTGTAAAAATATATGTTCAATTTTGTGCAAGGTGCCAGAAAGAGCAAACTATACACCCAAAGTTAATTAATTCCAAAAGGTTTTAGTTTTTTTATTATTTGTTCTTGTAAAGTTTTAGGAGCTATCACTAATAACAAGCTGGGACTATAAAGCATCCTTGGAAACCTTTTGAAACAATCTAACTTTTGCAATATGTTGTACTGCAGTGGGGCTATTTGGGTGTTTAGTTTCTTGTTTGTTTGTTTTTTAAGTGACATTTCACAGGTTACTCTAAGTAGCACCACAAGGAAGAAATAAAAACGTACCCTGTGACACTGAACAGATTTAATACTGAATTTTTCTTCATCTTTTATAGGAATAAATTACTCTGCCTGATCTATTCTCAACTCTAATGCTTCCTTTAGGTTCTATTACAGAAAAAAAACCAACAAGAAGCCAATCTAGCAGCATAACATATTTTTCTTTATGGAGCTATGTAGAATATGCCTTTAATCAGATATTTCTGAGTCAATTTTATGCAAGAAGTAACATGTTTGAAGAACTTGAGCCTGTTTTCTAAGTGAAAGCTCAAAACAACAACAATAACTTCCCACCTGTGTAAGCTTCAAAATGGAAGAGCAAAAACTGAAAGTGGAAATGAAGTGTGGCCAAAACTACTGGTATCTGTCCAAGTTAGCAGCCAATCTACATGGGTAAACAGGCAGTGTAGGGCTCACTCGGTGCTTGGAGAGGTTGCTAACTACAGTAGAAAACCCCCTCTCCCTGGAGAAGGGATGGGTAACTGCTGCCTGTGATGCAACGAATTGTACTATGTGTACAGCACAACTCCTTCTCCCACATCACAATGCAGGAATGTGTCTTGGGCCAGTGTCCAATCAGTGTCCAAACTATGACTCTCATTTTGAAAAATAACGTGACCTCGATACGCCTGCAAACGTATCAACTGCATACTCACTATCTGCTAACAAGAGCTGTGTCATTCTGCAGATTCATTTGAGGGCAATGTTGTAGCTATACCCTCTGACCGTTGCCCATGTGTCTGCATTCAAAAAGCCCTTCAGAGCAGACAGGATCTCCTTTGTGAATTCTCCCTCCATGCTGCAGCCCCAGTTCTCATTAGAGCCCTTACAAGCTGCCACAGGATTAATGTTCTTGCTAATTGCAAAAGTCTTCTGCTCACTAAATGAAAGAAAAGGAATTAGTATCATCTTTTCCACCATGATCTAGCCATTTTTTCTTTCAGTGGGGAACCTAAAATGCAGACAGCATAACATGAAATACTCAAATGGAGTATTCACCTCACATCTTAAGCGAACAGTGAAATTCAAGAAATTACATTTCCAAAGCAGAAATTGTGTAACACTTAGCATACAAAAATCAATAATTAGCAATATTTAAAATACAGCTCATATGCAGCATTGTTCTCAACATTTTTCCTTATATGTCATGTATTTAAGTGTCTGAAGTACAAGAATTCTCCCATAGGAAGTCTAAATACTTGGCTATGTATTTATGGGTGTATAAACATACGTATATAAATGATACGTTTTCTATGTTATTATCAACTTACCAGCTGGTCTGCTCTTGCTTCTAAGTCATTAGCAAATGACAAAAGATCAACCTTAGTAACACTTTTATTGATCTGAAACAAGATGTGAACAGCAGGGAAAGAAAAAGAGTATGTTATTGCACATGCAGACTGTTTGCACTTAAGCACACCACCTACTTTGTCTACCCTTTATTTCTTTAAATGTTTATTGACCTTAACTTCCAAGATGCTTTTGTTCCAAGTTTTATGGTTCTTCAAAACACACCCTTTCACACAAAAGCAGATTTTTCTCTATTGATAAAGAAACATTTCATTTTATGCTTTGTCCCAGTTGTGACTCTATTTTACTACAGTCTCACCTCCGTCAAATATGCTGCAAAGTTTATGCCTTCTATTCCTGAAGAGCTGAAATTCAGAAGATTCTCCTTCCCAATTTCATCCAGCAGAACGATTTTGCTGAGGTTTATCTGAATATGTTCAATTTTAAGTGCTACATCTTCTGTATACTGAGAGGGAAATAAAATAAAGCACAAAAGTAGTTTGCACCCAGTGCATATTCCTCTATGTGTCGATTCCTCCTTTTGCTAACTCATCACTTCCATGAAGAAGCACCCACTGAATTTTGCTCACATCAGTTTAAGTCAATTAAATTTGATAGAGTCCACCAGGTAATGCTCTTGCCTTCCCTGCAGTATCCACACAGTCTAGCCATGCCATGTTCTAACCTAACTATGCATCTTCATACCAATTAATTACCTGCCTACCATTGCATTTTAAGCAGGCTTCTCTGAACAGATGTTAGCCCCTCCCAAGAGGGGAGTGAGATAAAACAGATTTCTCTTTCCCCTCCAGGAAATGTTACCCTTAAAAATTTTTAGTTCTATCCCTGGCCCTAACAAAGAAAACCAAACAAAGAATTCAGTATCTCAGCTGTGGCCAGGACAGACACTGTCTGCCACAGGACTGGATGAGATTCCTCTAACTATGTTAAGTGGTGACTAAAGATGACTTGCTTACTGTTTATTACCTGAAGTCTTCCTGCACTGTGCGTGAATCTAGAACATTATCTATCCTGCACAGGCTGCAGAGCAATAGATGAGAAATCTGGAAATCTGACTTCCTTCCCAGCCTCCATCATTAGATTGCAGTGAAAATTTGAAATAATTTTCCCTTTTATTGAATCTTCCCTGTTCATTTTAATTGTATATTCACTGGAGCATGGATTGTATGCTCTTTGGTGTGGGTACAGTGCCTAGCAGAATGGAACACAAATCCCCTAGAGGCTGCTCTAATGAAGATCAGTAGTATAGGCAACCCCAAAATTAGTACAGCCATGTATCATTACAGCTTAACTGAAAAGATTTTATTTTATCCTAACCCCTTCCCACTGAAATCAGAACCATTCTTAGAAGCACAGCGTATCATATCCTGGATCAACATAAATCTGACTGGAATCAGAAGAGAACATACCAAGAAAGGCGTTATATGAAGAACAAGGCTCTAATTAAACACTGTAAGCAGCCTTTGGAAGATGCGAGACTTGAACCTTCCATGCAGGTTTCAGAATTGAAAACTTTATCATCAGCACCATAAAAAAAGCACATCAGAAAACCTTCCATGGCCCACTGAGACCACTAAGGAACATCCTAGTGGTAAACTTTCTTTCAACTTAGCTTGGACAGTTCTTGCCTCCTTGAGGGATGCATTGTATGTAGAAACCAAAATCCCATAAAGCTCAGAAATGCTGTGTTTAAGTGCAAACACCTCTCCAGCTTTCAAAAAATAATGATGTACTCCTCATCTTTTTTTACTTACCATACTAATATTTAGAAATTCATTGATATTGAATAGGTGTTCTAGGTGAAGGGAAGTATAAATTCCTTTGTTCTCCTTGCAATCACTATAAAAATAAAAATAATGTACATCAGCCTAAAAAACCAAAACGTTGAGGACCAAGTGTCAAGAGAATGATAACAATATTTTCACATTATAAGAAAAGCCTTAAAAAACCCCACCTCCAACTAGTTCTGGCTATACTTTTTGAAGGTCAGTCTATAAGAAAGCAAGTAATTAAAATTTTCTGCTGGTTTCAAAGATGCAAAATTTTATCAGAGAGCTCAACCAGTGTCATTACGCAATATTAAACTAAGACTACCTCTAATAAG
This sequence comes from Ceryle rudis, assembly GCA_033439905.1. NCBI lineage: Eukaryota > Metazoa > Chordata > Aves > Coraciiformes > Cerylidae > Ceryle > Ceryle rudis. Next base: position 51,255 of record JAAGNO010008208.1, read on the forward strand.
TCATATACAGGAGAAAACTGGTTTTAGCTAGTGATTCATTAGAAAACCAGAATGTCTTCTGGAACGTGTGATTTTTGCATGTACTTGAAATATGAAGCATGAAAGATACCACAAAAAACATATGCAAAAATTGAATTAAATCTTGACCATAACTTTAGTACCTGTACACCTTTTCAAAAGTCAAGTTAATATCTGGATTTTTAAACAGGATGCCAGAAAGATAGTTTTTCCAGTGTTTATTTAGTAAGTAGGGAGTATCCAAAACCTAGAAGACAAAATTCAGTAATGTTACTATAATTCTGAGTTTTCAATTCATGAATTTATTCACATGTGCTATTTTGACACACACCCACATCTAAGCTTATTGCCCATTTATGAAAATAGAAGTAAAACAGCAAATTCAAACTTTCTGGTGAAGAAAGTGAGTATTAAAGCTCCATGTGACCAAGAAATGCAGAATCACTGAAAAATTTACCTCTAAAGGAAGGCAGGCATGCAGTATTTAGACTGCAAAGCAAATTAAACCCAGAAAGGATGACTGACTGTCTTCAGTGTTTAAGTGGAAAGTAAAACAAGACCCAAACTCACTTAAGTGTCCCATAAAAAATTATATGCCATACAAAACTGACAAGATAATTGGGACTCAGGGATTCTATTAATTGTCTAATAACTTGAATAACTTCACCTTGAATAAAGTTTTATCTTCAAAGGGCTCACAGACCAGTTTTTCTACATTTCCTCCTGTGATAAAAGTGAGCACCACTACAATCATCAGCACCCAGGAGAAAAGAAAACTGAATCCAACACCACTGGAAAGAGAAACAAGTTGATTAAGTTTTTGGTTTTTAAGACGAAGTATCCATACTTGGGGCAACAGTGAAAACAACAGTTAGCAGCTATAACAGAGATATGAAAACTGGTAAATGGTTGAAATATTTCTGTTTTCCAAGAATGTTCTTGCCTTCTGAAACATGTGTTTTCACCCTGTAAAGTCTTTGGCTAAATTGCACCTGAAGTGCTCACATTTTCATTGGGCATTCAAACTCTTTTATAAGTTAAGACCCACAAAAACATATGATTTACTTCTTAAAAATTCAACTTTCTAGACTTGTGCTCTCCAAAGGGTTTTAGACAGATTTCAGATGCAATCTTCTCTTGCACCCAGCATAAATTACATTAAACCACCACTGGGAACTTCCAAAAGTAACCCCAAACCTCCTTAAGTGCTGAGAAAGACAAGTGCTTCTTATCTCCTCACATGGCTTTTTTTTTTTTTTCCCCTCTTTCAAGCTAACGCTCAAGTGTACTAAAAAGCTATAAATTCCCTTTACATTCAATTATCTCTTCCTGTTTTTTGCAATTTGCAAATGGGCTTCTAGAGAAATTCAGTAGCTACAGCACTCTCCTTAAAACATTATATTCAGAGGTTTTAGCCTTCAGCTATGATCCTCAGTGAAAGAAAGAGTAACCCAAAATCCCCAAGTCCCTTAGTGGATGTACATGAGATTAGTATTTATTTGAATTCTATTTTTTTTTTTTTTGTGCATATATACAAGTAGCAAAACGAATTCTTTTCATACATATGTGCTTCAAAAAAATCAATTACAAAATAGCTTTTATACAGGTACCTTGATTTTATTTTTCACCAATAAGTGAAACTTACGCCATAAGAAAGTTTCCTCCAGTGTTAGAGATGCAGCCTCTGGTTGTTGGAGAAGCATGTTTATCATAACCACAGGTACCACATAGCAAACCGAGATAGTAAAAGACCAGAATCAGGACCACCATGCAGCACAGAATGAGACAACCTAGCCACCTAAGAAATAAAAGCCAAAGTGCTTGGTTATTAGCATGCAAGGAACATACTGGCAACCTGCAGAATACATCAGGCAATACTACATTACCAACTGGACCACTCATGCTTCTGAGCAACAAATGCTAGCAATGAAAAAATGCTTTTCTTACGCTAGGCATTTATTTTTGGGCCAGAACGTGATCACTGTTGTTGGACCCTAAACAGCTGCTGCTGAAGGGCTGAGGAACAAACATCACAGGAACAAGGTGCTCCCAACCTCAGTTATTGCAGGTGGACTGTACTGAAGTGTCAAAGTGCTCTAAGTGGAGCAAACAGTAACTCAGAAGAGGCAGATGCTCAAACGGTAATTTGCTAAAGAAGCAGTGGAGAAATTTATGAATGTGGACTGGCCATCAGTCATGAAGTACATAATTGCTCCTACTGTGAGGCTTCTTTTTACAGTGTCAGGCTTGTAATCATAAAAAAACCCTGTATTTAAGGCTATTAAAACCTAGGCTTTGCGTGTCTGTGCTGGAATGCTTTCAATGTACAGAGCAGTTAATGGAACTTGAAAGATCTCAGACAGGAACTTTCATTTTTATTAATTACATCACATGACAGTTCTACCTATCACATATTTGGAGCACATACTTTTCTTCACACATTTTATATCTCATTCAAGCCATTCTCCCTCTCCTAATTCCCTCTGCTCTTCCTTTTCCCATTCATCATCACTTCTCCCAGCTTGTATTTCTCAAGTTCCCTTTTCTCCTCCCTGTACCTTTGTAGAGAGAAGACAGGAACAAGAAAAATAAAAAAAAGGAGTATCTTAATAAATGTGCACAACCAATAAAGAAAAACAAGGCACATTTTGTACAAGAATGCTTGTTAAGAACTACAAATAATGCATGTATAATTAAGAAAAGGATGAACAGAAAATAATCTGGACAACTAAACGCTGTTTTTCTAAACTGGGCTTGGTTTGTACTTGAAGTACTACTAGGTTGGGTTTCTCCAATTTTTGAATCTAAAGAGAAGATTAGCAGAGGCATACTGTAGCAGAATGAAGCAATATATTTATTTGGTAAAATTCAACCTGAGCTTCAAAGAAAATATTGATAAATTTGTCAATTAAGTCTCACCCCAAAACCTCCAGATAAGGAATAGGCTAAAGATAATACAAGCAAGGTTCTTAAAGTTCAGTTTTCTGCTCACTTTTATTTAACATGCCATTAAAACCATTAGCACACTTACTCTGTATCAGTGAAACCGATTATTACACAAAGATAGGAGCAATTATCAATTATATAATCAAGTGAACTGTCAAAACATAGGGAGAACATCAGCTTGAGGACTGAAATGACAATCTGGACCAAGTGAAATGGTATGAAATGAAAATCTTTATGCTTCAAATATGAGATTATTACTCAGTTCCAGGAGTCACACAAGTGTCAAAGAAGGACAATATGTTTTTCTCAAAGTACAATCAACCCACACACTCCCAAGGACAAGTACTACAGCAGGAACAAGCATGGGTGCGCACACATTTACAAGGTGTGAAGCAGAAGAGAATCCCTGCTACTCCTCCTCTGTGGTAGAAAGGGATGCAACAAAAAGAGATTGGCTTCAAGGCCTCTCCAGTCCTATGCTCTCGCAGCTTACCTGTGGCTCAAAAAACCCACGTCCTAAATAAGAAGCCACCTTGGCACTGTAAAACAATCCATTCCTTTATGCACTACGTCTTTGACATCTACCTACACCTATCCTTCCTGAAAAAGCCCTGAAGGCCTACAGAGTAGAAACTACCTCTTGTGCTGTAGCAGAACAGCATCCAGTTGTTGATAAGCTGCAGTTTTGGCTTTTACTAAAATTCCAGTAACATTCTAACATTAACATTGCCTTATAGCATCTTTGCTTCACTGTTCATCATTAATAGTTTAATTGCCTAGAACATAAAAATATTATGAAGTAGTAACAACAGGTAGCACTTCAGTTCTGTCTTACTTCCTGCACATACCTGTAGAAGTCATATTGCTCCACTACTGGAAAATAATCTTGAATGTATGCTTCACTCTGTGTAAGTGATACCGTCAGATCTGCTAAAATCTTCTGAACAGGGAGTGCTTTAGTGAAGGTAGTGATATTTGAACCAATGGATTCCAACACATTTTTGATATCTAAAAGAATAAACATATTGCACTGTTACAGATTCATAGAAGAAATCTGTATTTCATGTATATATCTCTAAATGCTATTAAGCCATTTGCCACATGTAACAAGCAAGGGATGAAGACAAGTGTGAGGAAGAGACAAGCAGGCAACAAAAATATTGAGCTTCAAAGTAACAAAATTGCATTTTAAAACGCAGACTTTATTGTTAGCATTCAGTTTAATGATGAAAGATGTAGATGTCGAGCCAGAGTTCTCTCTTTCCTTTCGTTATAATGAATGTGTCATTTTTTATCTAGCCAGCTTAAATCTTGCTTTTCATACAATATTGAAAATGGTAACACTGAGAAAGACAATTAGTCACTAAGTTTATGAAGGAGAAGATCAGAATCTATTTAAACACCACCACTTGGGAATACAACACTGCGAAAGAAATAAGACTGCCTATATTGAAAATCTATACTAGTTATTTTCAATCTTATTAAAAAAAGATTACTTAAATTCATTCCAATTAGTTGGCAACACTCTCGGGATAATGATCAATTAAGCCATTTTTTTCCCCCTCTTAAAACTTAGAGTTTAGATACACTTAGATACACAAACATCACTTTATTATACGTATTATCTATTTGTAAAATGTAGTTTCTATTTACTCTTCCCCTTCTTTCAACTTGAAAAAGTGGGGTGTAAAACAGGTTGCTATTTGGTAATAAGAGACGCCTTTCCCTTTCCTGAACTAGAACTGGACAACTTTATATGGCTGGTTGTTTTGATGGTTACTCTTCTAAATTCCACCAGGTACCAAAAAGCTTCTCTTTTAAAAAATTAAAAATAAGTGCAATTTTCTTCTAGTAAATCTAATTTTTTTTTTCAATTGCTTGGTAAGTCAAAACTGTTTCTATCAAAGCAATACCCCAGCAATTTATAAATAGATAAATTAAGATGGTTTGCCTGTGTTTGTGCATGTCAGTAGATGCCAAAAATGAGTTAATCTGCACTAGATTTCATAATGAAAGGTTTAACACCAATTTTAGAAAACTGGTTCATTTTAGACAAGTTCATATGGTATGCTATGCTTGTATACATACTGTGTTTCATTTTGCCCAGGAGAAAAAAAATAAACAAACCAACCAACCCCAAAACAAAACAACCAACCCCTAAACCAAACAAACTTACAAGGAACAGCTGTTTATATATGCAGCACAGGTCCACAATGCAAGAATAAAAATTAAAACAGATTAGTATACATACACTCTACTACATGTTATTCAAGTGTCAAGCATCCAGGTACTGTCAAAAGAGTAACAGTGTAAAGCCCAAGTAACAAATTAAGACAGATGGCTAAATTATCCATAAGGCATAATTTTACCTCCCCTTTGCCATCGACTACATTTTAATACAGCAGCAGGCATGTTCAGTTTTTATAACATCACATGCCTAAATACATCATAAGCACATCGGTCAAGGAAAATCAGCTTTTCACCCAAATAAAGTGTCAGTGTGCAGATGGGATCCCAAGATTTCTCATTACCTGAGCAGCAAAAGGCCTAACAAATAGAACTCCTCCATAAAATACCATATGGTCTATTTTTAGGTTTAGTTCTGGGTCCTCAGTAAGACACAGTTGCTTTCTATATTTTTTTTTTTCTGTGGTACCAAATTTAAAAAAAAAGTTTTACATTTCCATTTTAAATGATCTTTAGCCCAGGAAATGTACTGTCAATAAAATAAACCAAAAACATCAGTGATGTGTAAATATCAATATTAAACTCACAAAGTGAAAAGATAGTTTGTCCTCACCTGATAAAATGTTCCTGGTTTGATTCACTACTAAGTCTGGAGTATCATTAAATGCTGCATAACCCTAAGAATAGAAGTTGGAAAAATTATAGTGAGCTTCATTGTCTAATTACTTACAATACTTTTTTTTATAAAGTATTAGAATTATAAGTATGCACATGCTAAAATATATGTGGTAATACTATGAAAAATACATTTTTATCGCTGCATGTTAGAAAAGAAACTCAAAATACAAACAAAAAATAGGATCTCAAGTGTATTTCAGATTCAGTTTGCTCTCCAGGATATTCCTTGAAAAAAATGAAATCAATATTAAAATATACATGCATCAATCACAATTATCTCAAACTTTATAGTCCTGTTGCCTGTCAGATCAATCTCTTATAAAACTGAGAAGACACATTTGAAGACCCCCTGAGAGGAGTTCCAGCGTACCCATCAAGCACCTCCTCTTCACAAGTCTGCCTTCTTGACGTGAAATGCATGCTACAGACAATGCAATCCAACTGCCTCTAATAACATTGAAAAGCTTCCTTCAGTGAGAAGGGGAAAGGAAGGGTCTAAACCATGGGGATCAAGCTCAGTAGCTCATCTGGACAGAAAGGAGAAGTCCCTGCAGTGGATGTTTTAAGTCTTCCTGCAGGCCTGATCACTGGTCACTTGATCAGCAGCAGGCAGGGGTCCACGCCCTCTACACAGCGCCTTTGGTTTCAGACAGTGCCTTCTATTCCTAGCAAACATTTTCAGATTGCTAGATTTTTGAACTGCTCAAACAAAACCATTTTTTCCTAGGTGAAAATCATGGTGTTTTGTGGATAGTCTTGCAAAAAAAAATACTAATAGTAATTACATTAGGTCTGTTTTCTTTAATTTGAACCAAAAAATACAGAGCATGCTAGTAGATCCTTTTTGGGTTTTTCGGCGTTGTTTGGGGTTTTTTTGGTTTGGTTTGGTTTGTGTGTAGTTTTGTTTGTTTGTTCTTTGTTTGGGTTTTTTTTTGGTTTGGTTGTTTGGGTTTTTTTAAGGATTGTTCTTTCAAGCAGACAATTAGCAATACATTTTTTGATCTGTAATATCCTGGGAGTATAAAGTATTGTATTCATACTTTTAAATATCAAATCTTGGCCAAACAATGGAATAAATAAGAATAATATCCATCACAAGACAGGATTAGGTGGGAACAAGAGAACTGTTCTCGAGAAAACCAAGGGAAAATAAGTGGTACACAAGTATCCCAGTTCATTAACAGTTTACAAGTTGTCAAGAAACATACCTTTTGAACCAGACTAGAAAGGTCTATTTTAAGGACATCATTGACCTTGGCAAGCTGTGAGTTCACTCCTGGCAACTAGGAAGCAAAAAGCATTCTTGAGTCACATCAAAGTAGCAGTCTTGCTAATTTACTAAATATTTCAAAGGTAGGAGAGCGGGTAAGGAAACTAGAAAGATGATTTGCGGCAGAATCTTTCTAGCACGCTCCTGAAACCTTTGCTGTACAAAAGCAAAGCTTAACCTCAGCATTTTTGGGAGCGCAGATTATTTCACTGCCCAGAGCAGCACTTTAATGTAGCTGCTTGACACACATTTTATCCTCTTCTACACAGAAGATGAAAACAGTGACTGGAATTATCCAGAAACACAGAATGAGGGAGGACCACTTATCTCACAAGTGACAGCACACACTGAGCCATTAACTTGCAGAGATACTACTGCACTTATTCAAGGCAATCACACTGCAAGAATCTGAAAAATATCCTCTTACCCCACTAAAATTGGCATTGATGTTCAGCTGATGTAATGAATTCCTGATGATATTGCAAGTTGAGGCAGCCTGAGCTGCAGAGCATGCAGAATCACTGAGGGTGTTGCTCAGATGCATTTTAACATCTGTCAAGTTTGCATGAAGCTTCTCTGTTCCCTCCTGCAAAACCTCTACAGAGACGCTCACATTTTCCAGTGCTTCCTTCGTTTCTCTGATGGCTGAAAAGATGTGAAGTTTTTTGAAAAAAGATTCAGCTAGAAACCAGTGTATAGATACAGATATCAAGAGAAAGTGCACATGTATAAATGCTGTGATGTTCCTAACAATACTGATTTAAATAACTCTGCCTGCTCCTCAGAAAAACCCTCTAGGACAGAATACATATTTATTGCACATAAAAATATATCACTCCTGTTTTCATATAACCAAATGAATGTGCTCAGGCTACTTTTACTGAGGTTCTATCCACTTCCCAGATTATGCTTTTCTACCCTTCCCCTATCCTCTCCTTACCCAGTGGTTTCAGTAAGAACTTTAACACTTGGTCATGAGAAATTAAACAAAAGCCCATATCCACAAAACACTATTTTCAGCATTTTGTTCATAATCCAACTCACAAATTATGTAGCTGCAAGATGAAAGGGAAAGAGATCATGTTGCTTCAGCAAGTATTAATGAGAGTTCAACTGTCTGGCTTTAGATTTCATCCCAATCACACACACACAGAAAAAAAACCAAAACCCCCCCAAAAAAACAAACCCCAAACCAAAAAACCCAACAAAACACTGAATAGGTGTTAGTAGACCTAAAACCACACAGATACAACTAAAAGCACACATTACAAAAATAAAGTGCACTTCACACAACACAAGGTTTTATTGTATTTTTTACCTTTGATAGCCCTTTCCACTTTGACTTCAAGACAAATAAAAGAAATAAAGCAAAAAAGCAGAATGATGACAAGTGTATGAGAAAGAATTCATGTGTTAAAAAAAAAAAAACCCAAACAAAATGATGCAGGTTCATGGATGTCTTTCCCTTTGCTCTACAAGCTGTACCTGACTCCTAAAAAAAACCTTAAATAGAAAATATTACAAAGGAATTATTTTCTTTAAAGGGAGACAGAACTAAGCATAAGCTTAACTCAAAGATACAAGAAGCACTGTCGTAATAGTCTTGGCAGCATGTAGGGTGAGGCCATTGTACATTTGATGTGTCAGAGACTTAACTTGCAAAGACCTATGGACAGCTCTGAAAGCAGTTTTCTTAGTACACCTTACATTCAATGGAAAGGGACAACCATCTGGAGCAGGGAATTCAGATTTCATCTCTCTTCAGTGACTGTTGAAACTAGGTATCAGCAATAGCACATACATCTTGATTTAGGTTTTAAACATATTTATAAACCTTAAAATTTATGAAATCTTCAATCTAAAAGAAACATCAAGGCATATATAAAAATGCTAAGTTGAATCATAGTACTGCATAAAGCCATCTCTTGCTGTGCACTAGAAAGATGATGCCTATCTTACCATGGCAACAGAACACAAATACAAGTACATCTTTACCTCCTGCCATTGTCAGAGCCGCATCAAGTGCAGGACGTACTTCTTTTCCTAGCTGCTCCTGAACTCTACTTCCAAGCAAAGGTCCAACATCTGTAGTACAGAGAGATTAAAAAAACCCCTTCATTATGCACTAGTTAAACTACCTTTTAGCATAGGTACTGTTAGACTTTTACTTTAAAGTATAAACGTATTATTAAAACATTAAAATGGCTTGACCCTCAGAACTTCATGACAGAAGGTAACACGGGAACACAGTCCTCCTTTAGCTAGCTATAGGCCTATAAAAGCAGTACATCAAAATTCAGCAGAGGATATTCACTAGCACTTGACCATATAGGTAAAGACACATAACATTTCAACACCTCCAAAATACATATTTCACTGCATTTACTACTTTTTTGAAAACAGATTTCCCCACCAATCCATCTTAAAGAGGTACAACATCTGGACAGGAATTTGGTGGTATATTCTTCCACTACACATTACTTTTTTGTAGTGCAAAAGAAAATAGATTCTTTTCCTTTCCCCTGTTCCTCATGTATCCAGCCATGTCAAGGTCACCCAGACCTGCCAGCCATGTCTGTTGAAATCCCTTAAGCGTGTTAAGCACGTCTCCAGTCCCTGCCCCCTCCTGCACTGGTTCAGCACTGGTGCTCACAGCACTGGCTTCACACTTACCCACTGCCATCCCCACCTCCAAACCCTGCTGTCTCTCTGCCTGAACAGAACTGATGCTTAGTTCAGCAAGAAGTGGAGTGGAACATCTCCCTTACGAGGAAAGGCTGAGTGAGGGAACTGGGTCTCTTTAGCTTGGAGGAGACTGAGAGGTGACCTCGTTAGTGTTTATAAATATGTAAAAGCTGAGTATCAGGAGGATGGAGCCAAGCTCTTCTCAGTGATGTCCAATGACGGGTGCAAGCTGGAACATAGGATGTTCCATGTAAATATAAGGAGAAACTTTTTCACTGTGAGGGTGACAGAGCACTGGAACAGGCTGCCCAGGGAGATTGTGGAGTCTCCTTCTTTGGAGACATTCAAAACCCACTTGGACACATTCCTGTGTGACCTAATCTAGGTGGTCCTGCACTAGCAGGGGGTTGGACTAGATGTTCTTTCGAGGTCCTTCCAACCCCTACCATTCTGTGATTCTGTGAAGAAGACAGACACTAACACTGATGAGAGTTTGGTGAAGCATCTTAATGTAACATAGCCTTTAGGTAGTCACTGAGTCCCCTTCATTTTCAGATCATGCTAAACAGTTGTTTGTTTGGGTTTTTTTTTTTTTTTTTCTCTTGATGAGATGGGAATACTGTATGGTACAGAAGCATCCATTACTGTCAGCACTGTCCTGTCTGTCTTGGGATGGGAATTTTTATCATGAAGAAAACACTTCTCAGCATTTCCTTAGGGTAGGCAAACTGAAATCATCTACATTTCTCTCAGGGTTCATGCTCCTGTTGATTCCCTTAGAATGAAATCCTTTTTTCCCCAGGTATCACACACTTAATTCTGGTATTTCAAGGAAATAAATAAAAGCTATCTTTATTTATTGGTGAGCACTCTCACAGCACCAGCTATGTTCCTGTTAACACATTCAATTGGCATGGAGAACAAATATTTAATTTGAAATTTTGTTTTGGAATGCCTGGGAAGCTATAACCTCATATTTGAAATGCAGATGTCAAATTATTACTACTATTATTATTATTGACTTAAAGCTGGCACACATTTTCTCAGACCAGAGTGCTCCTGCACTAGAATTAAGTGGGAAGACTACTACTACTTTCACACCAACGTTCAACGCACTTTGGCAGCCAAATATAGGCAAGCCACATTGACCTTGGGGTATGCCAAGCTGACATGACTGAAAACTACCTATAAAATAAGTTTTAAACCTAGGCAGAAGCATAGATTCTGGGCATGATAAACCAATTCATTCTAAGTGGCATGCTGCCACAGTTGCATAGTTTGATCTCAGCAACAGTTTTGGAAAGTGATGCTTAAATAAAAACAGTGGTTTCATTGTTCCTGTTTACTGAAAGCTTTAGAAGGTGATGCCTCATTTTGCAACTGTGCTGCAGGGGAAAGTGCAGCAATTGTGTTTCAAGTTTTTTATCTCACTCTTCAACTGCTCATTCTGAAATGGCAAATATGTTAAGCAGCTTTTAAAAGAAGATAAGCTTATACCTCAACTTCTAGCCGAGTAGAGGACAAAGGTATAACAACAAAAATAAACAAATAGAGAGATCTCTCACTCATTGGAACCATCAAAACAGCTTGTAGTTCTGTTCCTTGACATTTGACTCCACAGTTAAAAACTGAGGAATAATATTCTAAAAAACCCCATTATTAGTGGTTACTGAACCATAAAAATGAAAATAAAACATTGACCTGACTTATTGCATAAGTAATACAATAAATGACTTTTCATTAAGGAAATAATATACCTTACACCAGCTCCGAGACATTTTATGTGGAAGTTTTAGTCTCGTTTGCCACTGAGAATAGCATTTCTGCTTGAAAAACCATATTCTCATAAATAAAATTTCTCTCTGCATTATGAACTATTTACATCATCTTACTGAAGTCTTTAAATGCACACTGATAACCCCCTTTATATGAAAGTACTTACTATTTAGGTCAGAGAGTGCTTTATCCTTAGTTGTGTTGTACTGGCTTACCAAGTAGTCAATTTGCTGAAAAGATGATGATAAAAAAAACCTAGTCAAATAACTGAAAAAGAGTAATGCTTTTAAATAACAAGTTAAACTGCCACTTTGGAACAGTCAAAATATTTGTGCAAACCCAGCAAATCCCATCTCTCTATTGTTTTCAGTTAACTTAAGTATTTCAAAACCTTGCTTGGTAGTACAGTACATAATAGAAGATGTGTTTAATTGGGGAATCTACTTGATTCAAATATCTCTGGGGTAAATGATTCCTCTTGGAAGTGTTAAATAGAAGGAACTGTGGCCTTATGAAAGCTTCAAGTCAGTCAGGCCGGTAAGGTTTTGCGTGTCTTCACCTCCATTATTTGATTTTCCAGTAGCACTGGTTCCTCCTTCACAGAGAAGCATGTGGCAAGTTGATGGGGGGTGGTAATTTTGAAGCAATTCACTAATGAGACTGGTTGCTACCTGGGCAGCCTCTCAGAGCTTCTCTTGGGGAAAGAAGCTGGCTGCTCAGTCTTAATGGAAATGGCTTTCCTTACTCCCAGGTGGATTTGGCCCAGTCACAACTTGAGCCCTACCAAGACACTGTAACAATATGAAACAGCAAACCCAGATCCTGGGTTTGGACAAAAGGCTAACAAAGAACCATCCCAAGTGGAAATATTACTATACTAATTTTGCAAAAACATTAAATAACCTTCATTGATTTCTGCATGTTTAAAATAACACACTATGAATCCTACCCCAACTGAGTTAATGTAAAAGTTAACACACTTGAAAAATGGCTTTCCGGTTTTAGAAGTGACTCAAATGTGTACCCTAGTGTATCTGGCTTGCAGGCTCAAATTTGTGTGGAGTAAAGAAAAAACCCCAAACTTAACAGGCCAAAAAAGCCCACCCTCAAACCAACCTATCTGTCATACAGCAATGGATGCAATTACATGACAAAATATGAGGCAGAACTCCTTTTTCTAAAAAAAGGAGGAAAACCCCCAAAATTTGAGTGTTTCTTACGAAGAAGACTGTAGGTATACTTATGTTTATTTTGTCTTCGTCTAACCTAAGGACTGAAATTTTGCAGTGCTACAGGTTTTGCATTGTCTCCCCCAATGTCACAGACAAAAGGTGATTCTGTGTAACTAATAGTGTTATCGCTCAATACTTACAGTCTGCAAATCTCCTATGACATGAACCCTTAATGTGACTTCTTTTTATAAATCCTCTTATATGCTGTACACCTCATACTGATGAGTCAAGGACATTAGTTAGGATTTTAGAGCTTTACAGCCAATTAGTTGGATTCTACAACTTTTTCAAGAAGCTGGAGTCCTCCCTTCAAGAAACTCTTAAAAATGTGCACGTGTACATGATACTCCTGTACCTTGTCTGACAAAATGACTCAGAATATATATCTGATGACTGCATCATTAAGTGCTACCAAGTCTAAAAACTAAAAATTAATAATCCTGAATAGAAACTAGAGAACCTACTACCTAAGTGAGACTTCAAGAAACTCCTGGCACAAGTGTTCAAGTCCTGACACTTAAATAATTCATGCATTTTTATTGTCTTTTTAGCTAGCGTCTGAGGGATTTTTTTCTCTACTAAGATGTTACTTGTACGTGACAAGATTTTCTGCTCTGATGTTTCCTATTGCCAAAACTCAGCATGATGCGAAAAGGAGCCTACTGGTTTCTGATGCAACTGGATTACATCTTTCTGTGCCCTGAGTCAGCTCCAGACTGACAAAAGGCACTCTTTCAAGAGAGAGTTTCTTGGTGTGACCCCCCCACTTCCTGCCCTATAACCTCAATCACTGGACTGTTACCCCACCATGCACAAACAAATAATTCTGTAAGGAACCACTCCAGAGATGGAAACATTTAATGGCATTCCCCAGATGTCTCCTGTTCTCATATAGTCCTGTCAGCAGAAAAATGGTCCAGAGTTACTGTGACTGGGATGTTGCCACACTCATGGATTCCACATAACTGCATGAATTCCACCTATTTCTAATTCATCTGTCATGCAGAAATAAAGCAGATTAATTAAAAGTAATGAAAGCCAAGGTAATAGGACTTTTTTTCCTCTTAATCCATAAAGAACTGAAGTTTGCACGTGGAAACATTTACAAGTCTTCCTTATCAGCATTTCTTTTGATGCAAAGATACGCAGAGGACTGCTTTTGGGACCCCTTTTTATAAAAGGGGAGGCCCTTTCCTCTTCAGTACAGCACAGTGTGACACTGGTTTAAAGAAAACACGGTCAGAAGTACTTCTGGAAAAGAAGTTCTAGTAGCCCAATTCCAGAGAACGTACAAGTCCAAAATCCAAGTTCTCTCTCTCTCTCTTTTTTTTTTTTTTTTTTTTAAAGATGTATTCCTTTTAAAACCATATTCTTCCAAATCCACCTTCTGCTAGCAAAGGAGTAAGAGTAGTTCAGTAGGAGAAGGGTCTACAAGCATCATCACAGCACAGTCCAGGTGTACAGCTCAGAAGTTGCTCAAAGAACACTGACCCATCAGGACAACTGTCAAACATCTACTGCTGTGTGAAAATGTCTTACCTTGCATCATTTATTCTGTTTCATGTGACAGATACACAAAGGATAAGCAAAATACTGCGGGTGTGATTTATGTCAAAGAGAAAGTAGCAATTATCTTCTGCAATACTTCTTTCTTACATCTCTTCCCTCCCACCCCCACTGCCCATAAAGAAAAAATTCTTTACCGCTGGAGTGTCGTTAAGGAAAACTTTCAGATCTTTAAAATTACTGTTAACCAGTTTCTTTGCTCCTCGGACTTGATTAGTTAAATGCTGGTTGGCAGCATATGCACAGAGAACTCCAACACTACAAAAAATACAGATAATAGAGATTTCTTTATTACTGTAAATTCCCATTCTGACATCAAACAGAACCAAAAAAATACAGAAAAAAATAAAACAAAAAGGTCAACATTATCAAAATAAAGGTCTCCATAATTTTACTTGTTCTCTATTTCTTACTACAAGTTCTGAAATGCACCACACGGCAGAGTAGAGGAATTAGCCAAAAGAGCCAATACCTTCAGAAAGAACAAAGTCTTCAGAAGTTATTAACATACAGCTACTTATCCATTTGCATTGATACTGTCAAAAAATGTGCATAGCTAGACAAATTGTACGAGAGTTAGAAGTATTTGGCTAGAAGTATTACAAGTATCATTAACCTCGACACAGCTACAAGCAAATGCTCAGAAGTTAACTGTGAAAAGGAATATTTTACATTTGAAAACTTCAGCAACATTTACTCATAATGGCCCAATTTATTTACATAATTGCATAGATCTTTTAAAAGCATATGAATAGTCCCTATTAATGCTAATATATAAGCATTTCCTAATATTAAAACAAAACATGGAAAGTGAGATAGGCTTCCAGTCAGCACTGCTCCTGATTATTTTCTATTTGATCATTCCCCACTGTAAAATTCTAATTACAGTGTGGCAGATCTGCACAAACAGTAGCTAAAAAGGCATTTAAATGTCCCCACGAGAGGCTTCAAAAATTTCTATTAGCATATGTGATCCTTAGTGTTTTGTTTAGTTTAGGTGTAAAATAGACTTAAATAGAAGGATTACTTTGTTTTTAAACATCTCACATTCACAACAGTTAACCTTTCAGACAAGCATCAGAAAAATCACGAGCAATCACCAGAGTGGCAACGGCCCCAAAAGCAGGTGGACTACAAACTCACTTGGTGGGTTAAGCACTAACTTTGTGCTTATTTAACTAGATTTAACTAGTAGATTTACTAGTAGACAGCACAGATCCACTAAAAGACATGAAACATCTTCAAAGGGCAAACACTGCCTAGAAGCTGCAGTCAGGTGCGTTATAGGCAATTCCTGCACAGCACATTTGTTCAGTCTCTTACTTTGCATTGTAGTACAACAGCTCAATACTAGAGAGGCAGTACCTGAAAGGTGATTACGGATATCCAAAAAACAGGAGAAGGGTGTTACAAACTTCCCGAGTTGGGGTGTCAAGAAGACCTAAATACTACTGGTTTTTAAATAAGACTTAGAGAAAATCCATATCAGGCTCTCTATGGGGCAAAATATGTATCGTAAGTATAATTCTTGATCTGAAGAAAGCGTGTTCAAAGGAAGTCATAACACAGCCACATAACTGAGACATAAGAAGGTCAAGAGCAAACAGTTACCTAAAATAACATGATTTGCACATCCTGGCAAGGTAGGAGCAAACAACCTGATGATGCTCATCCCCTCTTTATCAGTGATCCAAAACCAAATCTTCATCTTTATTTTGCTCTTCCTATTTCATCTTTTCCAAACAATGCAAAGGCTTGTTCTCTTTGTAAAACTGGTCTCAACTACAAGAATTTTTACTGGTCTGACAAATACTTTCAGTAGGAAAATTCTGATTTCAGGGCATGATGCAGGGAGATATGGCAAGACTATATGCTACAGGTACTGGTATATTAGAGTCGCTTCACTAATATTTTTCTCAATATCCAAAAACATTCAGAACAGGATGACAGAGGTTGACAAGTTGCTTCTCTACCCAGAATTTTACAGATACTTCTTCAAAAGTGGCTATTAACTACATTCCCAGAAATCACTAATGAGCAAAGGGACACCAATGTTTATCTTGCTACTTATTTAGCTAAAGCAAATGGCGTAATTTCCACTGCAAATAACATTCGAGCAGCTGTTACCATCAGATATCACCTATGGAATGAGAACTCAGAACGCATAAAATGCCAAGAAACTGAGTAACTTTCAGCATAAGCAGAAGTACGCAGTTTCATTTTGGACACGTGCAATACATTATTTCTTTTCACTCTACAGCAATGGTATGGTAATTGTTTTTTAAAACTTTTCTTCTTTCTTTTTTTTGGTTTTAAATCAGAAAACAAACTATCTCAAGCGATTAGTAAAAGTAAACATTTGTATGTCACTCTGAGGTTTGGAGTTTATAACAACATCCTTGTTCTTTGGACAGCCAGCATCTTTATGTCCTTTCAATGTCATGCTCACAGAGCGGAAAGGTCAACTGGAAGCTAACAAAACAGTACTTTGTAAGACTTGAGCATGATCATTTTTCTTTTCAGTCTCCTAAATGGAAGGAGTGGGAGGAAACAAGATAGTGGAGATGCTTTAGGCAGACAAGACACTCAGAATAATTGCAACTACATTCTGAATGTAACTAAATAAACACACAACATGAGAGAGGAAAAATCTATTTATTATATAACTGAGCCTTGAGTCAACATTCAATAAGGAGAAAGTCATAAAGGAGGAATTAAAAGGACACTGCTTTTTCTGTAACAGATTAGAGAACTGTTTAAACAGTCTCTTCAGGAGTCAGATATTCTGTGCTCAGTTTCTTGTCAGGTTTCACAGACCGATTAAGCGTTACTATTCCAGTTGCAGAGGAGAGACTCAAGCTTTTCCTTTAGCTGTATTCGCAAAATTTTCAAGTCACAGAATAAAAACCTTGAACAGATTTACATACTGGAAGGGTGTCAGCTTCCTGGGTACTAGGTAATGAATTTAAAAAAATAATGGTCTAGAGATTTCGGCAGCAACTTTTTCAATTATTTCAGTAAAGTTGATTCCCAGGTTCTGAACAACATGCATTACCAATCTGGCACAGGCAAGAGGATTTCTATGGAGTCTGCATGAGGTATTTCCCAAGATACCAAGTAACTCCCTTCAGAACTGGCTGTCTCTCACTTCGTACATAATAACAGCCACAACTTCAAGAACTTACTTATATCACAATCTCTTGTGGAAGGACAGAAGACTGAGTACATGTTTTTCTGTCCATTAGCCAGGACCCTTCCTACCACCAGTATAAAATCTGCTATTGTGATGTACACCTTCTTAAAAATCAAATGTCTCTTCCTTGCCTTTACAACATAGAAGAACTAATAAAATTACATTTATTTCCAAATATGTTTGACTAAGCTTGCAGATGACTAGGAACTAAAGTGCAATAGCAGGTCCCTGTCCCTAAACTCCCAGTTAACTTTTGAAGAAAAGCACATAATTGTTCTAATGATGCATTTGGAATATCAAACCTACTCAGCTACCTCCTTGATAGATTATTTCTACAGAGT
Organism: Ceryle rudis; assembly: GCA_033439905.1. Lineage (NCBI taxonomy): Eukaryota > Metazoa > Chordata > Aves > Coraciiformes > Cerylidae > Ceryle > Ceryle rudis. The sequence continues at coordinate 69,147 of JAAGNO010008208.1, forward strand.
GTGCTCTTTAGCAATAGAATGCTACTTTGTAGGACAACAATCATGTATAAGAATTGTAAATTACCAAAAACACTCCATGTATTTTTGACTCAATCTACCAAAAGAAGTATCTCAAACACAAAGTGCATGTATTGGAAAATTATACACTTAAGACCTATTTACTTAAACAACTGTGCATTTAGTCTCCTGACTTGTTTCTTCTACCTCTCCTTGAGGAAAGTATACTTCCCGTATATACCTCGCCCTCAGAGTGCAGATCTGCAGAGAGCTTTTTTCTTTTTTTTTTCCTAAAAAAAATATATATACACATTTAAAAAATCTGTCACCTTTATGTTTCCTTTCCATATATCATACCAGAGAACTTAGTATTAAAACCTCATCCTAATTACCAGAGCACTATATCAGTGGAAAAGTGAAAAGAAATAATATTCCCCATGATTAAAATCTACTAGCTGAAATCTTCTAAAATATATATGTCAAGTGTGAGCTTGCATGTTGACATGTGCAAAAGCCATTCCCACGTTACTAGTTATTGCCCATATAGACAACCTACTGCAAGCTCCAGATTCAGCATGTTTCCCTTACTAATATTCTCTACCATGCATTTAACCTGTCTTTCCCAGACAAGGAAAGACACTTTTGACCCATCTTTCCACACCAAGGACTGACAAAATAAAAAATATTAGTAATACAATAAATACATAAAGTAAAAAAGTTCGAAGTTCTAATGCCTTAACTGACAGAATCCCAGAATGGCTGGCACTGCAAGACAGAGAGAGGAAGATGCAGAACATACACTTAGATGGTAACCCTGAAGAAGTCCATTCCCTGGAAACCCTTCCTGTTCCTTCCAGCAGCTGTCTGCACATATGTACCATTGAAGAAAACCTCCACTGGCAGAGGGTGGGTTCAGGGTACTCTAATGGATGCCTGCCTTGCTAAATGCTTCTTCTGAAACAGCACGGCATTTGGTGAAGGAGTCTAGGGCATTCTAGTTACCTAGCAAGGGTTTGGGAGACATACTCCCAGAGGAGCTCCCTAATTCTACATGAACTTTAAACTATACCTGAACAAGGTGAGGACTCACCTTAGTGATTCATGGCACATCTTGATGTAACCCTGTATTAGCACAGATTTTCAAGTTTTTGTTCTTTTGGCTCTGTCTGCAAGTAGCCATAAGCATTTTACTTGCACAGGAATAAATTATTTGGCTTACTGTCACTGGATTATTGTCACAGCTTATCTATTCTGCTATGGCACAGTCCTTGAGAAGCGTGATTTTGGGAAGAACAACTAGAGGTAAATCCTCCACCTAAGCTGAAATTGCATGGTAACTTGTGGGAAAAAAGGTGTATAAATCCACAAGAAGACTTGAGTCTGAGTACAGTAAAAAAAAAAAAAAAAGAAAATGAAGAAACATTTTAAGTAAATCTCAGGCTTTCTCCAGTTTTTTTTGTTGGGGCAATGCCTACCAACAAGACTGTCCTTTTGTGTTTCAGCATAGCAGGACACAAACTGACATGGGCTTAAATAGATCCGGGCACAGCATCTTCTCTTCCCTTGTGAAAGATCAAGGAAGGGCAGCAGAATTCTGTTTTGTACAGAGGTACTGGAGACCTGAGAGCTCGGTCAGGTTGGGGTCAGTAATATTAGCCTTGTAAAGTCCTATCTTGCTTTGCACAGCACTTACAGCTTTAGAGACTTAGCCAGGGAGTCATATGAGATTATGTGGAAACCTCAGACCAACCCCTCCGTTAGGGTAAGCATCTGATACTCCTGATGTCTTACACAAAAGGAGAAAAAAGGATGAGTTAAAGAGGCAGTTTCCCTAGTCCTGGAAAGCATGTTACTGGGGATCGCTAATCTGCCAGTCACGATCTGGGAAGAAGCATTTGCCAGTGCTGGGTATGGTTAATACTAGCTGACAGCAAATGCATATATTAAAGATACCAACAAGAGGGGACAATCTCTTGATTTCTCTGCTTACAGCCAACTCTCACCAGCCTTTACAACCAGAACACAGCATCCTGCAATGCTCAGTGTAAAGCCAGCAGGTAAGCACTGTGAGCTACCTTCAGTATCAGCATGCTGAGAGGTAATTTAATAACTTACTTTCTTCAAGGCACCACTGTACTACAAAGAACTTTTGTTTTGTCATCATGGCAGGGAAGCACCAATCAACTACAATACCATTTGGCTTTCTGGTCTTCAGAATACTTAAGCATCATATTTGTAGTGATGTCTGGGAGGAAAAAAAAAACATGTTCCCATACATGGGATAAACACAGCCTACATCTGAGCATAAGCAAAGTCTCAATTTGTCATGGCAAACAATAGTAAAAAGGAAAGAAAAATTTATAGATTACAGTGAAGTGATGAAGTAAGTCCCACCTGACCGAACAGTGACACAGTATAGATCAAAGGACCTGTATTTATTTTTTTTTTAAGAGAATCACAAAATAAAGACAGTAGTCAGGTGAAAATATGAAGAAGTTGAAGGAAATAAAAAGCCTGAAAGCAAACAATGTATTTCGAAAGCATGTACAGGAGTGTCTTGATAGAGTCCCTCCATCAACCATTCCACACCCAGCACAGGAGTGCGGTCCTAATGCCAACAGCACAATGAGGTCTCCAAACTCCAGAATTTTACAGTAAGTACATGCTTGTTTTCAACTCAGTGCCCAAACGGAAACTCAGTATCTTGAACTAACAAGAAAATCTGAAGGGCAGCATATACGGAGAGGGGTGGGGTGTCACAAAATAGCTTTTCTGACCACTCCTACACTATCAAGAGCAAAGCAGAATGATGTACCTCAAGTTCTCTATGGGATGGTAACTGAATATAGGACAGTGTCTTATGTTCCTAACTGTAACATAACATTCTGCAATTGCCATTTTGAGACTGGCAAAAATGTCATTTGCCAAATTCAACCTGAGGGGGTTTTTTGTTTCATACCTACATTCCTCTTGAGTGAGTACATAGATACCTGTGGATAGCAATGGCAGCAGCATTTTTATAATGCAGTCACGTTTTCTTTAATAGGCAATAATATTACTTAGTCTAATAAATCCATTTCTGCACCTGTAGGGCTTATACATTAATATTATTTGTCACATGACACTGCAAAATTAGTGCTTTACCAAGCTTTATATTGTTCTCTTTATTACACTTGCCTTATTATTAAAGAAGCAACAAAAAGAAATGTTGCAAAACAGCTCCTCTGACAGTCAGCATTTTTCTTCTGTCTTTGATGCATTTCCCCACCACAGTTGTCACAGCAACGACACATACAGAAGCAAAGTCCCACAAGAGGCAGTAACAAAATAAATAGCAATCCCAAGGCTGCGAAGACTATAAAACCGATTTCATAGTAGATGGCCTGTAATTCAGACAAAAATAGTGGTAATAGCAGATATCACACAGTAACTGCAATCAACACAGAGTAAATAATTAGAAGTTAAGCTACAGACTAAACCATCTACAAAGTTACTGAGGTTATGGACTTGGTGTATTTTGCCAATAATTGACAAACTTTTAACGAAAAAAAAAAAAAAGAGGATACATTACATTGTAGCTACTGATAGCTAATAATTATTTAGCTGGAATATAGGTGAGGCAAACTACAGAAGCAAGTGCTAAGAGAGAAATATGCTCACAAGGAACGAATGTGAATCGATGAAATTGAAGCAGGTTAAAAATTAACACATTTGATTTCCTGGACCACAAATTTATTGTTTCTCACATCTGTTTCCAGAAAGGCTCCACAAATGTCAGTAAGCCTGACTAGATCAACACTTCATCTGGGAGGGGGTAGGGAGGCTTAGCTTGTTCTCCTTTTTAATCAGTTATAAGTGTTCGTATGAACTGCAAAGGGAAGCGCTTTCACTGGATGATCGATTGCAGTGGCAGAGGGTTCTCCAAACTGCTGAAGTAAAAACTGCTTAGGGACTGGAAAACATGAAGGAGTGGATTTTAAGCTCTCTCAGGTAAAGTTATTTATTCTGCTGCCAAACGGCAAAGCAGCAGCTACTAAAAGGATGCTTTCAAAAAGGACAGATGCAATGCAATACCCTGACTAGCTTTTCCACTGGAAGCACTGCAAGTGCCCCAGGACCAAGAAGCTGGGCCAGGTAGCCCTGGTACAGCCCCATGCAAGGCAACATGGCTTCCAGGGGACAAGCTTCAGGATGGCCATGCTGTTTGCCTCTGCCCAGAACACAAAGCAACACAACCAGGACTGGACGGGGCAAACGTCTGCACATAGAGGTAGAGAGCGCAGTGTGGACATGCCCCACTGGTTTTTCCTCCCTGATAAATCTCTTTTCTCTATTCCTTTCTCAAATTTAGGAGAACTAATTCTCACACTAGTACTTTGAGTCCACTTCTGTTTCACTAATCCACCAACACAAGGGCAGCTTGGCAGTACAAGGATGTAATTGAGGCTGCATATTGTCCTGCAAAATAAGTTGTAATTTCTCACAAGCTATCAATCATGCTCCAGTTCCAGCTTTGCTGATGCCCATCCTCACAATCCCTAATTACCAACTGATCCAGATACAGCAACCACCACCATTAGCAGAGTTGCAAATTTCTGACCTAATTACCAATTCTAGGATGAAATCTATTTTTTTTTTAATTGTTATTATTAACTGCCAGTTAAAAGCTGTTATCCCTTCTGAAGAATATGAACTAGATGGTTGAAAGAAGAACTTGGCTAGATTTTGAAAAAAATTACTGTTTTCTAGTTAGCTGAACACTTCAGAAATTATTTGGCAATGTAAACTTTAAAACAAGTTAGATGGAAAAACACTTTAAATAACTTAAAAAATAGCTACGGATGTTTTAACAGAAGTAGGGTACACAGATGTGGTTAGTTTCTTTTCAAAGACATACATCTACCATCAAACATTACCTGAAGAGTCAGGACAACATTTTCTGGCTGTGGAAGTCAAAACAAACGGAGAATGTGTATAATACACAGGCAGCATGCACAAAAACAAATCATGTGAATCATGACTAATTAACCATGACCAAAACAATTAACAACACAGAAACAATAATAAAAAGTCTCTAAAGTAAAATAATGCATAGAAGCACCATTAAATAATTATGGAAAATTATTTACAATAAAATACATAGCAGATAATTTCTGGTTTCCTTGGTAAGTGAAAGGAATCTAGGATTTGACCAACAAATATTTACATGCTAAACCAACAACAGACCAGTTATTTCTGCACAAAGCATCTGTTTCACATAACTCCCATCGTCTCACAGAACAGAAGGCCAGAGATTGCACCACTTTTGTGACTTAGAAATTTCTTCATCAATTCCACCTGTCATAATTGACCTGTGATATTGCTGCCTAACAACTTCTTTTCAATGCCTATTTTATTTCAGCCTAAAACCAGCAGCTTTAGTAGCAGTTTGGGGACCTTAACGTGTTACACAAAAAATTCACCCTCACTTTTAAATAATTATGTAGGTTTACTTTAAAGCATTAAAAAGTAAAAAAGAAAAGGCATTCTAGAAAGACTGAAGAAGTCTATCAGATTCATAATGGATTTCTTACCTATAATTTCAGAAAAACACTGAAAACTAAATATTCAATTACAGCAATTTCAGAAAAATACATTTTCCCCTTTGTTTCCACAACAGAAATAGATTTTTTTTTTTTTTTTCTATTTTTCCTCCTCATCTCTGTATGACAAGTTCACAGCTGGTAACACTCTGCTGTTTCTCATAAATGAAAGAGAGAAGAAAAGCACACAGCAAGACCCCTCAACACAAAGTCTAATGTCTGAGAATCAGAAATGTTCCCAAGCTTTAGGAAATTTTTTTCAGCATCACACACATCTTTATGAAGCTTTTACTGTACTATGTGCTTAAGATGTTCAAAACTGTATTTGGAACTATACTTTTAATGGGAGGAAAAGAAATGCTTACCCTCCCTTAAAAATCTGGTACCAAGTATGATTATGAATGTTTTAAACAAGCACATCTCCCAGTAGAAGTCAAGCAATGGCAGCAGCAATGAGCTGGCTCCCTCTGAGCGGGCACAGCAGCTGCGCTCAGCTGCTGGGCTCTCCTGGCAGATTGCCGGCCCTGACAGGGGATGGGAAGATGCTGACGGTAAGAGTCCAACTGGGAACACAGAGACATGGAGGACAGAAATGGGAAGGGCCTCCTCAGTCAGTAACACATTTTACAAATAAGTTTAAAAAAAAAAAACAGAGGAATGCCAGTAGAAATTTAACAGGCTAAATATCAGAACCAGATGATTTTCTTTCTACCGAAGGGCTGTTCCCAGTGCTTGGTGAACTAGTGAGTTGTTTTACATGGATATACGCATGGCCCTTTTCTGCCCCTTTGCTTCTGTGACAGCACCATCTTTTGCCCAAATAGCAGGTTTTTTTCTGCCTGGTGATTCCTCTCCGTATATACTTATAAAAGGTAATCACCTCCCTTACCAATTATTTTGCTAAGCTAAGCAAACACTTTCAGTCTCTTCTGATGACCTGTGTGTTTCCTAGATCATCCTAACACACACTTTCTGAACCCATCCTACTCAGAGTTCATTCTCTCTGAATTCTAGAGATCAAAACCACAGGCAACATTTCTATGTGATGTTCACCCTTCTCTATCCCCAGTGGAAATTCCTCCAGAGGCACATCTACAGCCATGCAGGCCTCTTCACAACGACTTCTCACTGATGCTTCTGTCTTCTGAGGGACTCTCTAGTCTTGGTACATTTTCCTTTTGCAAATTTGTTTTAAAGTTTTGCATTGTATTTAGGTCAAAATTAGAGCCTAGAAATGGCCTACATCTGTTCTACTTCCTAAGCACACCTTATCTTGTATTTGCTACTCTGTAATCACAAAGTATTTTAATAGGCGTCTCCACAGGATTACAGCTGTCATTAGTCTCAAATTTCTCATGACTTACACAGTAGATGGTAAATACTATATACTATACTTGCACTCACATATACCACCTATGGTTTTGTCCAAAGAATCTGCCAAGTCCACCCTACATTCCTCCCTGGGTGTGCAGGTACAATCCAAGATGCACCCCTCATACAGAGCACCACCATACAAGCATATGGGATCAGCAAGAGCCACTTCGTGCAGCATAACAATACTCACACGTTCAACATCATGCAGATGTTTCAGACTACTGGAGTGACAGGCTCATGGTCAGGAAGATAAGGAAGCATAAGGCTTTCCCACCCTCAAGACCATTCAGGTTATCATGACTCAAGGAAATAGCTCAGTGCCTGTATGTAGAGTCCATACTCATCCTCCTGACAGGTATATCACACTGCAGGGACTCTAAGGAAGTAACTCTCATGAAGTAACTTGTCCATTGCATGGTCCTGGTTAAGATTCCTACTGCAGGAACTCAAACAGTGCCATTGTTTCAAAGATGGGGTACTGTCCCTGAGAACAGCCTAAAGTCAGATCCACATTATGTTCTATTTTTGAATACTACCAAATACCCTACGAATTTCCACTGTTACAGGACAATCACAAACCTAAAGAGAGAACAGAAAATATCATTGATGTGATTAGCACACTGTGTAAACTAAAATATAAGTAGGCCATGGAAACTTTGTTTTACAAAGGCACTGAACCAGCATGTAAATTCAGCTCTGAGGAACAATAGCTAAAGCCAACACGAGAGCCGAGCGGTAATGGGTCTTAGTCTCTAAGCACAGTATTTTTCAATACAAAGAGCCTTCAATCTTTGTGCAACAGACATCACAATCATATTACAGCTGGAACTTAAGTGAGCCTTAACTATGTGTAGCTTATTTACAGGGGCTTATGAAATTTTCTTTGTAATACATTTTGAAACGTTTTGGTCCCAGATTTTGTAGGAAGCCATCAGACACATCATCCATAAATCTCATTCTTGCATTCTGTTGTCATAACTTTAAAGTACTATTTCCTATTTTAGAAACAAAACTGAATCTCAGAGTCATCATTTTCATTATTTTATGCAGGTACACACAAACAATTTACCTTTTGATAATCGCCCTGTGTATTTCCAAACTTCTGCTGTGCTAGTTTTCTGATTAGATCTGAAAATAAGCAAGAATATTTCAGTTTTAAACAACATAAATAATAAAAACAGGAGAAAGAGGATAGTATGAATTCTATTGTTAGGTAGGCAAGATGAAATTAAGAACAGACATAAACAGGATGGTCAAACACATGTTTCCATAAACCTGTCTAGAACCTACATTTTTAATCAACTGTGTATTTTATGAATTCAAAAAATAACTGGATTATCTATCAATTCATCAATTCCTACCAAAATACAGTGACAGTTTTTCCAAAGTCATCCTCTGCACCATAGCATCATTCATTGTTAAAGGTTAATCACAAACTTATCGATTACTTGAACAAAGTTATGAGTATCAGCTTTGCTTCCTATTTATGACAAGAACATACATGCATACAGAATTAAATAAATAACATGAGAACCAAGCATGTTAATAATGACTTCTTGACTGAATGGTATGAGGAAGAAGGCCCTCATATTGCCAGCATTATCCCAAACAAATCAGAAAGCCTAACACATGCCAACTTACTGTGCATGCAGCTCCATCTAACACTCATTTCTATCTTACCCACAATACAGAAAAAAATACAGCAACCACCAATAAAAGAAAGTAGAAAGTTAACACAAATAGTGCCACTTAACACTATAAATTATAAATTTAACATTATAAATATCATTACACCACGCCAGCTTATCTTGGTAAACCCCAGCAGCTGCAATGAACAAATCCACATTTTGGGACACCATCAGCCTACTCTTTACCACAGCTTTGCCTACCCTATGGGAATTACAATGGGAACTCTGGTTCCTGGTCATTTCTGTGACACTCCGAATTTGAAGAGGGGAACCCTCATCTTGGCAGACCCTCTGCCTCTGAGGGGCATCAGCAGCTCTGAGTGTGCTCTGTTCTAGCCTGTGTACAATCAGCAGTGTTTGGATGTTCAGGACACATGGCTGACTGACCCGGTCTCCTCTGACCAAGAGGTAACACATTATAAAGGAACGCACTACAACTCAAGGAGGAGCACTCTGTTCATACAGAGTGAATCCCATGCTCATACAGATGGACTTCATGGTACTATTGCCCCATTGTTAGTCTCCCCACATGCAATTCAGCATACCTGACAAAGACCTCTAGTAAGTTACCTATCCTGGAGGTCAATAAAGGTTCATCTCCCAAAAATTCCAAGCCCTCTCAGAATTTATTGTAGCACTCATGAAACACCTTCACTGAGTTCACAGGGGCTGTGATCTCACACCTCTCTAATCTTGTATGTGGCTCGGGAAAACAAATCCCTTAGCAAACAGCACCTATAGTCCTCTCTCTCCAGCACCCTGCAGAGGGAAGACAAACTCACGGATCTGCAAGTTGAAGAGATCTTAAGGAGCTCATCACAGAAAAGTATGTCCAAGGAAGGAAAACACACAACAGTGAGGCAACAACTGCTGTGTCAAGGGAGATATTCCCTGCAAGGAAGCTGCAGCCAGCAAGACTGACAAAAAAAAAACCAAAAAACCTGTCAACATATCACAGGAGTGTCAAGCCACAAATCATCCACAGAGGGGAAGTATATTCTAAAATGCAGAAAGAGTGCTAGCAGTAGATGATCAAGGACTCTCTAAGGTGAGGCAACCTCATTTTGGAACAACCATACATATGCTAGAACATAAGGCTGGATCCCACAGTAACACAAGTAAACCTAAAACGCATGTAAAATAAAAGCACCCGGGACAAACAGAGTTACATCCCTGTAAATCCTTTCAAGCTCTGCACTTTGAGAGCGAGGAGACTGATAAAGGAAAAGGCACACACCACTGAGTCACCACTGTAGCTCTGAGGTATTTCACGAGCTGGGACCAGGAGTCCTCTCTGTATCAAGAGCATCCCAGGCACCATCCATATCTCTCTGGGAGTTTCAGTGGCAAAGAGGTGTACAGCCAAGTGAGTTAGAACTGGGCAAACCCCAAAAAAATGTAACTCATGTGGGCTGTTATAAACAAGAAGAAAGAAATCTTCCTTCTATCTACACACCTACAAATAAGTAAATTTAAGAAGCACTGGTGCAAAAAAATACATAATGAAAGGAATTTTCTCTATAGCTAAATGTCTTTTAGCACGCAGGAGAAGAAAAGGGCTGAAATAACTCATTTACATATTTATTCAACCACTTAGCATTGTGTGACAACACACCACAGAACAGCTGCTAAAGAGAAATTTCTACCAGCTTTTATCAGAATACGATGGGAAGGGAGGAAAAGGAGCAGCTTCCGTGATCCTCAATAGCACGAAGCAGTTCTGACCATCTGCGTGTGCACGGTCAAACATAGAAGCTGATTGCCCAGGACCCTGCGGCATCACCCTCCTTGCTGCTGCTCTGAAGCTGAGCAGAGGAGTCTCCAGCAACTGGCCTTTACTTTCAGGCTGCTCTTAACTCAGATCCATCTTGCTATGGAAAAGGGCTGGATCCAATGACCTGCATCGGTCCCTTCTGATCTAAATTCTTTCAAAGTTATCCTACAACCATGATGACTTTTTTTTATACATTATTTGATGAAGAAGCAAAAGCACTGCCAGGAATTGTGTAGGAAAGCTACATTTTATTATAGACAAAAGCTTCCTTTGATACATTTCCTACTGTTGGGAATTGGTACAAGATAAAATTTTTATAGCATTAGACTTTCCTGTTAAATAAAAGTTGAAAAGTTTTTACGCATTCTTCTAGTTGAGTGTCTGTCCTCATCATAAATTAAAATTAAAATGAAACAAAGAACCATTTTGCATCCAGTTTTATATACATCTATACACACACCTGTAGTTATGGATATCTGTACACATATGTGTATGCACATGTAAAACTACTCAATAGAAACAGAGGATGGTTGAGGCTGGGACCCGCCGAGACTGTCCAGTTCAACCCCACAGCTCAGTGCAGAGTCACCCACAAAAGGAAACCCTGGGCCATGTCCAGTCAGAATTTGCGTATCTTCAAGGAGAAAATGCAATACTTAAAACAAAACCCAACAACAAACACACACACAAACACAAAAACAAACCAAAACCCCCAACAAAACAACAGAACACACCAAAACTGCTCTGATTACTTGTGAGATGCATAAATTTCTCAGAATGTTCTTGATTCATGGTTTTTATTTATGTTATTTCTGTAATCTATGGCCTTCCAGTCAAAAAAATATATAAAAAAAAATACAGAAATCAACCTGAACACACCATGATAAACTGATGCAGAATACAACATTTTCAGTGTGGTTTTGAAATGTAGAGTGTCTAAAGCCTATTCATCAGAAACTAACACACTTATAACAAACAAGAAAGCCAGAAAATAGGTAGAAAAAGTTCCCACGTGGATTGAATAAGTTAAACAGTGAGAACAATACAGGTTTTATACATAGCACAACGGCCACTATTACGCAGTCCATTTTTACCCTTCATTATCCAGAATGTGAGATTTCCCTGCTGAATAAAGATTTACTACTTATATTACTTTGCAATGATTTTTCATGAGTAACACGATGCTTCAGGGTGTTTTTTCTCACCAGGCAGCATGCAGTGATTGACCGGTCTTTGCCATGAATTTACTATTTCAATAGCCTTTGGTAGCAACTGGATTAGACATAATCCCAGTTAATTCATTTCAAAGGAAATGTGGGTCATATATTACCATAAAAACATAGTTGTGGCTATAACTGAATGTGAGCTTACCTGCAGTTACTCACCCACACATCTATAAGCACAAACATGCCTTAGTGGCTTTGCAGCATCAAGAATCTCCCTGATCATTCCAGGGGGGTTGGACCAGCTGATTTTTAAAGGTTCTTTCCAGTGCAAGCTATCCTGTGATTTTATTTGGTTTTATGTATATTGATAGTACTCATAACTACTACTGCAGCACCTAAGGGTTAAGCAGGGCAACATCCAGTGCTAGGTACTGTGCAAACACAAGCATTATGTTTTCACATATGGCTGCACTGTTCACTGTAGCCCAGTGAAGAGACACAGCTCACACTTAATTCAGCCTGTGATTTTGGCTTACTTTTATGAAGTACCTTTCCTCCCCAGCTAAAACATCTCATCCCTAGCATTCAGATGAGTTTTTGTTTAAAGCTGAGCTAAGGTAACTCCACACAACTCTCTTCTGCATTACTGGTAGAGTAACTACCACCTCGAGGCTGATTTCTGTTTCAAATACAAAAGTGCTAGGAAGGTGATAAAAAGTGGTGTCCTTTATTTTCAAATTAACGAGATTATTTCTGAAATCTTGGCTTGACCAGCTGCACACATTGTTTCACAGGACCAGTAATCCAAGGCTTTAGCACAGAACACATTTTATCACAGGGGGGTTAAAGAGATTTACCTTGTGAGGCTCATTTGCACGGCTAATTACATTACTGCTTCACTCTGTCTCCTTCCTGCTCTCATCACACATGCGAAATGCCATCTGCCCTAGTAAATCTAGCTAGCCAGATGAACTGTTAATTTACCAATGCAATTTGTGATGAAATATTAAGTGCCTCTGAGGAGCCCTGGTTAAGAAAACATAATCATCAACTGCTGCATCACACGCATATTGCGTACATACGCTTAATATCTCGTTATTCGACAAGAAAATGAGGTTAGCACCAGGCTTGCTTCTTAGAACTCCTCTACAGAAAGGGTTAGCAAAAATAATAGCCATTTAAAAACAAGCAATCTGGCTATTAAGTACCAACAGAAATTAGCTACAAATTCTACTGCCACAAAAGCTTTTCAAACCTAGGTGACAGGAAAACAGTTGGATTGAAACCTTTGGGAATGCCATGCTTCATCTTCACTCAACTCCATTGAGCCCATTCAGTTATAGTGCAACTCCAGCATTAATCAAATTATGCCAGAAATTAATTTATTTTTTTATGAATAATATGATATATTGGGCTTCTACTCCAAAAAGGACTTCAAGAAAACCATACAAACCATGACTGAGGCATTCATGCTGCACTGAATGGAGATTTTTCAAAATAAAGGGGGAACATTACACAGATAATACACCTGATAAATTAATAACTGCATTAATGCTATATCATTGTAAAGCACATCATAGTATTTCACCCCATTCTCTTTTATCTACAAGAGTCTATGGACTACACACACACTGAACAGTTCAGTGTCTCAGAATATGGGTCAGTTCGACCACATTTAGTGTCACAAATAAGTAGCAGTAATTAGTCTGAAAGTAATGAATTTAAATTACTTCAATCTTGATTTTTTTCTCTCTAATTATGACTCAAACTAATGAATAACTCTTGTAAGTCCAAGGAAACCAGAAAAGCTGTATTAGCCTTCCAGACTTACCATCCAAGATAAAAAAAATCTTTTAACTATCTTACAGCAAGTTTTGCTGCAAGTTCAGTTTATTGGCTTTTTGAACTACTCGCTTGGACTGGAGCAGGGCCGTGGTTGCTTCCCCAAAGTTAGAAAGTCTCTTAGCTCCCACTGAAGAGGTCTTCTTCAGAAGGTAAATCAGGGTCCTCCTCTTCACTGACTCACAATTACCCAACAGCTCTGCTCACACTCACTGTCCTTAATTGCACAGCGGTCACTTGGCTCTGATTCCACTGCAGAGCGAGGTGGGAACTCAGTGATACTGATGGCTAAAGAATCCACCACACATACTGGTGCAGAGAGGGTCCCACCACATTGCTCACCCTGCGCTGTCTGTCCTCTTTCTGCAGAGCAAGAAGAAAACTCACCCTGTATCCCCAGTGGGAAGTCTCAGAAGTGAAGAGATCTTCCCACTTCCCACACAAGAGACCACTTCTTTAGTCCACAGATGTGTGGAGTCTGACCCAAGCTGTAACTCATCTAACCTAGACTGGTTGAACTCACCTCAGACAAGACTTAGGCCAACCCTTGTCTCCAAAAAAAACAAAACAAAACAAAACAAAACAAACAAAAAACACACACAAAAAAAACCCCATCCATAAAGAAACACACTCTCCCCACAACTTTTAAGCAAACTATCTCCCTATACAATTCCCTTTTTTTTTTTTTCCTTGAGTTACTGGGAATATCAGGCTGCTTTGGCTTCCACCCTCCCGCTCCTCGCAAGAGGCCATTTTGACCTTCTTCCTCAAGCACAACTCCTAAGTGATACCTACCTTACCTCGCTTCTGAAGCCCACACAAAAGACCACCTGCTTACACTGTAGAGATGGTGACAGGAAATTCTCTGCTTAATCACCTGTTTACCCGCATTAAAAAAATAATGTGCAAAACCTATAATTTTGGATCATCAGCCATAAAAAAAAAAAAAAGGGGAAAGTAAGTAAGACAGGAACCTTGTTGCCGTACCTCCCTACTGGCATGCAAAAAGCAGCTCTAGAACCTGTTATTCTACAATTACTGAAAGAACTGGTTTGAATGGAGGTTAAAAAAAAAAAACCACATACTAAATTGCTTAAAAATTCTAACTTCTCATTTCATCTGCTACAACAACCAATCTTTTCATACCTCTTCTGCCTTCAGTATGCCATTTCCTCTCATCAACACCACCTCTGCCCATTCTCTTACTCTGCATTCTTTACATGCTGACCAAAAGCAAGAGATATACGCTTATCCTACAGTACTATGACTCTTGCTTCAAAACCCAGTAACACACAATACGACACAAGGAAAAACACTGGAAATGCATTTTTAAGGTCTTGGCAGACTTGTAAAGCACATACTGCTTTACTGATAATTGAAAGGACAAACTACTAGAGCACCTACAAATGAGCCTTGGCTGGCTGGATGCAGTGATGGGCAATATAAGAGGGGGTAGAGCTACAATATGAAGTAGGCAATAAAGAGATCAACAGCTATGAGCAGGATTGAAATTGCAGGAGTGGTCTGAACAGGTTGAGCTTGAATCAGAGCACGGATAGGACCAATTGCACAAAGAAGAGGAACTGCTCAGCAGCAACATTTTCTGAATGAGCAGGCTACAGTAACCAGAACATGAAATAAAAAGACCCTCTTTGCACCCTTCCTGACAGAAAATACCACTGATCCACTGAACAAATTCTACAGCAGTGGATCAGACAAGTAGTAACAGTCAGTGAAATTCATTTGTGTACACAGAAAGTTCTCTGATTTCCCAAAAATATGGATAAAGTAATGAAGTTTTATAAATTCATCTTCTTCCAGGTTATTTATTAGTCAGAAAGACCAAACAGGTAATTTAAGACTTCCACAGAAAATCTGCACACCTTAGAGATGTCCCAAACATGAGTTTATTTCTTTAGTGCTGTCACATTTTGTTTAGACACATTCTGCTTTCCATCAACAAATGCAGATAACACTAAAGTGCCTGGTCAGGAAAAGTTTTAAAGAAAAAAAGAAAATCACCACAATATTGACTGTTATAGGACACCCAGATTGAAAGATTCCTGCTTTGAAAACAACCTTTGCAGGGTTCTTTGCTACAAAGAAAGTTCTGTACTTGTCGAAGTTTTGGAAGAACAACAAAAAGAGAAAAATCTTTAGAAAAATCTTTGCTTAGGAGGCTGCAATAAATTTGCATATATCATGCAGACACAAAGTCAAGTAGAAAGCTTTGAAGAAGTAATCCACACAGAAACTGTGTTCTCTCTTTTTCTGAAGGCAACAAAACCTCCGTAGCACATTGTTTGTGTCATGGCAGCTATTTTTTGCCACTTTGTTTGCAACAGCTACCTAAAGTTCTCCCTAGGCCACCATCTGGTAAGGATTTACAACAGATTACGGGCAAAGCTTTAACTTGGTACACTGTAAATGCTTGTCTGCTTTAGCACACTGCACAGACTGAGCAACTTCTTGGTAGTGTAGTTTGTGTAGACATACTGGACTGGTAACTTCGATCAAAGTAGTAAATAGTTAGGACTGTACGAGCAACAGCATTCTTCCTACTCCTTTCCTCGGAAGCTCCTGTAAACTGAGGAAAGCACAGAAAATCCTCTCTTATATTGTATAAGTTGACTTATTAGAAACATGGACACAAATAATCGGTAATGACATACTGGAGCCCTGCTGATACCAGCTTTTAATTAGCCCCAGTGACTGGCTTTCTGGCAGCTTCACTGAGATTACTCAGAATTCCCTCTCTCTGTTTTCCCATCTTTCAAGGGCCCCAATTTTCCACATATGTTTGATAACTGTCTCACATATTGGTTCAAAGTACTGCAGAGATCACTACCTCACTCAAAAAATCAAAGCAAAAGTAAAGGTTGCTACTTTGAAGAAAGCTCACCAGGCTTCAAGCTTGTATTTATTCTGTACAGGTACACACATGCATCTTTCAGCTAAGTTAAACAGCCAAAGCAATACATAGCAGCAGTAAGAATATTCACATTCACAACTGTAGTAACTGTTTGAAGTTCACAAGAATAAAATAATTTGATGTATTTCCAGAAAAAAAGAAAGATCTTGACTATGTTACAATGCAACACAGGTCATAATTTAATTTTAGATGAGAAGAAATATATCTGCACATCACAAAAAAGTGCCAAAGCAGGTTTGTGGGGCTTTTCTGTAACTGGTAGGCTTACACTAACATGTGTGCACTGATAGATTAGTCAGCTTAAACCACAGTAGCTGGCTTTTGCGGCAGCTGGTTTCCCTTCTGTCAAGATAACTCACTCATGGAAATGGAAGCAGTATAGTCAGAAACTTTAATATCTATATGGAAAGATGTAATACTGTTAAAAGGATGACAAATTCCAGAATTAATACTTACACATTTATTTTGCTCCAGCAACTTTTGAATAGTTCACTTAGAAAAAAGTGTCACTTTTGTCAACATCTAAAAATTACACAAAGCATCTTGAGAAGAAAAAAAAAAATAAAAATGAGAAAAACAGAGAGGAAAAACTTCAAAATTCTTGCAATTTTCAATGTAATTAAATATTGACTATGAGGACCATGGAAAGATTTCTTGCAAAGATCTATCAAATTCTTATTACTTTGGCTGACATAATTCAAGAAAAAGCCATCACTGAACAAGACCTAGGAGTCTGCTGCACTGTAAATGACAACGTAAGCAAAATGTCACACAAAATACGAGAGGGCTATGCTATTGTCTTCTAATTATAATAGTCTATAATAAAGAAAAGAGAAAGTCAAATGACTGCTTTTCCAAGAGCAGGCAGTATCCAAACAGTATCTCACATGATGAACTCACATAATGAACTCAAAATACTTTACAAGAGTCAAGATGATGAGGGAATTGAGAGGTCTCTTAGAAGCTTGTGAAAACATTACTCCAGTAAGTTCAGTGACATCCCTCTCTCCCTGTCCTTTCCAAAATCTACAAGCTAAATCAACACTATGTGGATAGATATGCTTGTAAAACTTAAATATAAGGGAAGGATGGACTGTAGAGTAGCTGCCATTGTTAACCTAGAAAAATCATGGAGCCTCAGTAGTGGCCCAAAACCCCTAAAATGTCTGCAGTCACAGATAATTCAAAGAGGTTCACACACGATACACATTACCAGAGAATGTGGTGGCCCTAAAACCTATTCCATCCCACTTCTCACCATACAAGATGCTGCAGGTATGCTCTGAAAGTCTCAAATAAGCTTTTATCCTTTTAGTGATTTAGATTTCCTTTTAACAGAGGGAGGGACACAAAGAACTGCCTTCTTCACATGGTGTACTCTGACTGATTGTGCACTGGCATCTGAAAGACAAAACTTAGGCTTTCACCAAGTTGATGCCAAGGTGCTCATCCCTTTGCTGAGAGATACTAAATGGAATGGGCAATTTTTTAAATAAGTTAAGAAAAATGAATGCTCACAGAGCTTAATTCAGTGTTTTACTGTAATTGCTAGTACACAGACACCCTGCTACATTCAATGTATCTAACATTACCACCCCCACTCCCAATGCACACACACAGTGGTACTCATTTTCTAGATACATGCATTTTGAGGACATGGTACCTCTGCTTTTTTTCTTTTAAAATACACAAACCCTATCAACAAAGTTTCTTTACCTAGAATGATAAACAAACAACAAGGCCACCTTCTGTCACATATCATCCTGTACCTCCCACCCTTCCCTTTCTTATAGTCAGCACCCCTGGATTTAGCTGCACCCAGAAGTCATCCCCTGCACACCGAGGTTGTACCTTGTACTCCAATGACTGTCCACAGACAAACAGGACTGAGCCAGGACAGTTTCAAGCACTGACCTGGCAGTGCCCGTGCTGTAACTATTAGCAGGTTTCCTGAGCCAGCTCAATACCTCACATAGAAAATGCCCAACCCATTTGCCATGAAAAACTCCCAGGACAGAAAGGTCATAGCTGGCTAATTTGGAAGGGCTAGAAGGCATTTTAGGTTTAGGAAATATGAGTTGAGTCTCAATACAACACAACTATATGACAATTTTATCTATTATTATAATCTAGTCTCCAAGAGGCATTAGTGCTTGAGGTGCCTGGCCCTCCAACCTATTACCACGGCCATCTGTGATAATGCCAATTCCGAACACACTCCCCACAGAAAGTAACCCATCTCCCTCAAACTCTGCTTGAGGTTCATTTTCATTAGTTTTCCCCTTCTTTCCTAACAGTGGCAAAATTGTGACACTGGATTGTCATTTTCCAATTACTGTCAAGGCATGTTTTTTCTCCCCAGCACAGCTGTCGGGCAGTATTAAAGCAGATCAGGGCAAGCACTGAGGATACTGTAGAGAAAGGATTCCAGATGTGTGCATAGTGCAAGATTTTCAGATGATCAGCTATGCTACACTGATTAAAAAGTGACTTGCATATTTTCCACATAATATCTGTCTGCAAGAGATTTTTTTGTTTACATAATCCAAAAGAAGCAGGCAGGAAGACATCAGAGACATCGGTCTGCAACTGTAGTTTTCTGTGGTAGCCCCTAGCAGATAATCTGTATGAGCCTCCTCACCCTAAAACCTCTGTCTCCTCCCTGTCCACAAAAATCCTTTTGACAAACAATCTGTTAGATAGTCTGCAGTTTGGAACAGTTCAGGGAAAAAGGAATTACTCTTCTGATGCTTAAGAAAATAAAAAAGCAGTCCTTAAATCTGCTTCAGAAATGTTCTGAGTGTTCCTTGTTTACATGGGTATGTCATCAAGTAGAGAATCTCAACTCCTCAGCATGAAATGAGCAATGATTTTTTTGAACACTATTTCCTTAAATGTATATGAGTGGGCAGAAAAAAAGAAGGGACTAATTTATCTTGCATCTTCTTCCTGTTGCTCCATCTTGCCCAATTATTTCCACCATTAGAAACAAGACATTTATTTCAATGTATACACCATATTAATAAAAGAGCACTGTAAGTCCCCTTTCTTATCCCAGTTCTACCCAAATGACACCACCACCACTTGCTACGTATAACTTCTGCCACTGAAACCTACATTTTGACACACACAGTTCAGCTACTACTTTAAATTCACATCACAGCTCTAGCCACAATGCTGGAAAACAACTAATTACAGGAATGTGGTGAAGGCACTGACTCTACAGCTTACTGGAATTGTCATTTCACAGTAAATCTTAGTAAATCTAATGGTTAACTTACCAAAGGGCAAGTCTTGCCCTCTTCTCAGTTCCTGAACCATCAATTACACCTATCCTCCCAAGCCAGCTCCAGGACATAAGCTTTAGGAAAACCAAGACACCAGTAGAGGGGTAGCTGTCAAACACTAGCTCAAAAAAAGCAGTCTAATCACATCAGTGCAGTTTCACACCCAATCTAAAACTGAGACCTCACACAATTCAAAAAAGGACATTGTTGTAAGTTTTTCTAAAAGGTCACTAATTGCTTTGGGTACCTGAGCAGTATCTCATGTTGCTGGACTGCAGCATCTGCACCTCAGTTAGAGGTGAAGTCAGAGCTGTTTCACTGCATGCTGGTGCAGGCATATACAACGTTCCTGGGAAAGTCTCAAGTTTAAAAACAAAAGGGCATTACCAGCTATACATAGCTGGGTTTAGCTCCAATGCTGCAACACTCAGGACACCTGCATTTTTCTGCTAGGGGAGCATAGAAGATTTATTACTAAAAGGCAGCAAAACTTGGGTAGAAACAGGCAAGAGGCAAAGAAGTTAGGTTTGCACACACAAAATAATAATTCTGACTTACTGAGTTTTTAACTGAGGAGGTCGTAAGGGTTTTGATTATTTGCTTTAGAACCTGACATCCAACACAGACACTGTATTAAAAAAATAAAAATAAAAATCAGTATCTTAGGAGCTCAGCAAACCCACCTACAAAAACAGGGTTTTGCATGTGCATTTTCTGTTAGGGCTATACTAGCTACAGATCATAGAATCATCCAGGTTGGAAGAGACCTGTAAGATCATTAAGTCCGACCATTAACCCTCCTCTACCAAGTCCACCACTAAGCCGTATCCCCATGCACCAGACCTATACAGCTTTTAAACACATTCAGAGATGGTGACTCGATCACCTCTCTGGGCACCATGTTCCAATACCTGACAACTCTTTCAGTGAAAAAATTTTTCCTAAGGTCCAGTCACTGATGTTCAAACTAATGTTCTGCCACTACTTACCTGTGAGAAGAGACCAGCACCTACCTCTCTACAACCTCCTCTCAGGTAGCTGTAGAGAGAGGTAAGTTCTCCCCTCAGATTCCTTTTCTTCAGACTAAATAGCCCCGGTTCTCTCAACTGCTCCTCATATGACTTGTTCTCCAGGCCCTTTCAGCAGCTTAGTTGGTCTTCTCTGGACCCACTCCAGCACCTCAATGTCTTTCTTGTATTGAGATGCCCAAAACTGAACACAGTATTCCAGGTGCAGCCTCACCAATGCCAAGTACAGAGGGACAATCACCTCCCTGGTCCTGCTGGCCACAAGGTTTCTAATACAAGCCAGGATGCCATTGGCCTTCTTGGACACCTGGGCACACTGCTGGCTCACATTCAGCCGCCTGTCAATCAGCATCCCCAGATGCCTTTCTGCTGTGCAGCTTTCCAGCCACTCCTCCCCAAGCCTGTAGTGTTGCCTGGGGTTGTTGTGGCCCAAGTGCAGGACCCAGCGCTTGCCCTTGTTGAAGCCCATACAATTGACCTCAGCCCATGGATCCAGTCTGTCCAAGTCCCCCTGTAGAGCCTCCCGACCCTCAAGCAGATCAACACTCCCACCCAACTTGCTGTCATCTGCAAACTTACTGAGGGTGCAGTCCATCTCCTCATCAAGACCACTGATAGAGATGTTAAACAGAAGTGGTCCCAACACTGAGCGCTGAGGAACACCACTTGTGACTGGCTGCCAGCTGGATCTAACTCCATTGGGCACCACTCTTTGGGCCCAGCCATCCTGCCAGTGTTTTACCCAGCAAAGTGTACGCCCATCCAAACCATGTGCAGACAGTTTTTTTCATTAGTATGTTGCAGCAAATGGTGTCAAAGACTTTACAGAAGTCCAGGTAGACAACATCCAGAGCCTTTCCCTCAACCACCAGGTGGGTCATCTTGTCATAGAAAGAGATCAGGTTCACCTGCCTTTCATAAACCCATGCTGACTGGGCTTGATCACTTGGTTGTCCTGTATATAGAGCATAATGGCACTCAGGATGATGTGGCATACTGCCACATGAAGTTCTGCAATTTATTTTTGATGTTAAAACATTTAATTGCTGAATACTCTCATGTGAGATATTAACTGCTGAGACAGGGAACACCAAGACTCATTTGGTAAACACAATTTGCAGCTACTTTGGAGTTTGACCAGCTGAGGAGAATGGAAGACCAAAAAGGGTCAGAGACAGGACTTTGCATTAAACTAGTCAAGTTCTGAGCCTCAGTCCTGCGCTCAAACTTTTCAACAAGTGAGACTCCACAAACAGAAAGAATTGAGAGGTATAGTCCAGGTCAAAAAAACAGCTTCTTGTTCCCCACAGGCAAATAGTACATTTAGCTCTTCATACTACGACCCAGGAAGTACCTGCACTCAACATTTGTGTTTTAAAGTTTTATTCCTACTTCAGTGGAAACAGGGTTATCTAGAACAAAAAGCAGAAGCTGGGACAAAGCAGTTGTACTCTAACCTAAATGCACCAACAGTTGTCCTGAAATATGTTCAGGGATAGCAGAGTAACATAAACAGGCCTGTAAGTTTTTGTCTTATTTCATCTAAAAATAGGAGCAGGAGTTTTATTCCCAGCTTGTTTCCTTTGTGAACTCTTCACATTTTCATGACAAGTCACAAGCTGCAAAGTTGAAGATTTGTTCTGCACATCCTGCTGGAACGTAGATCATCAGTCTATCATCATCTTAGTGCACCTAACAACTGGCTTCCATGGGAACAAAGACAAAACCGTGGTAAGATATTCATAGCCGCCAGAGAGTCATACTGACCATGCTCTGTCTACACCAAGTTGGCATCTGAAGGTGTCCAACACAACAGATGAGATGTACCACGTCACAACCATAAACTGACTTAACTTTATTAATAAATTAATGCTCAGTTTTATGACAAATTGTAAGGAAGAGAAAAACTAACAATTTGTTTTGTTAGATGCCCTCTTAGCTGAGTGATACAAACAACTTGCAATTTTCGCAGAATCACCTATTTATCTTAAGTAGTGCTATTAACAGCAAAGAATAACGATGTTCTATCCAACACAGCCCTCAACAAAAGGAGTAGCAGCACCGTCATCTCCATTTTACAAATGGAGAAACCAAGGCATAGCAAAATTAAACTGAGCTACAGAGCCTCAGGTAGAAAACCAGTGACCAAACACAGTCTAGCCCACTCCAGTGTATCATTAACTCAAAGTGGAGGCTGCTTCCCTGCATAACAGTTTGTACTTGGGAGTAAATTAAATCCCATTTACATCAGTACATCATCTAGTGAGGACAAAAGTATTTGACTGGTGGAGTTAAAAGCAGAATCTATTTACACTCACTGAAGCATTGCAATCAAATATCCTGGTTCACTTTTTTAAACTAGTTTCCTACCTTATGCAAAGGGCACAGTGATGGTCATAAAGATTCAGCAATTAAAAAAAAAAATTAAGAAGTTACAGTTCCTTGCCCTGGTTCTATTACTGTGCTTTAAGCAAGCACTAAATTTAATCCCATTAATAACTTACCTATTAAATCTAAATTTAAGGTTGTGTGTTCACAAACCCAATGGCATGAACAAATTTACAAGTGAGTGAATAATAACAACTCAGATTTAACTCAAAAGAACCCAAACAAAAACAAAACCAACTTAAAAAATTACTGATTTTTTTTTTTCTTTAAATTAAATGATCCCTTTCAGCTTTTAAGTAACATATAAGATCATTTAAATAGATGTTAAGGCTTGGCAGCATGCAAATACTTTAAGAACAACATTCCCAAAGACTCTGATATAGTACATATTTTGCTTTATCATAACAGTATAGAGCTCATACTAGCTTTCTTCCTGAAGGGCATACTTGAGACTGAAGTAGTATGAATGCTGTACTGTAACTTATTGAGCTCCATCAGAGCACTACTGCAAGCACAAAGATAACTTTCAAAGGCAGGAATGTCTGTCTACGTGCAGTTAAACAATCCTGTCACTTTCTTTCTCCCAGCTAAGAGTACTAACAGTAGATTGGAATACCGAACATCAAGTACTTCCAAGTATTAAAAAGAAAAAATATAAGGCTACTAAGATCAAAGATCTAAGCAATTGATAGCAAGTCCCACACACTTCTCCACTATGTTATGGTTATAGCCAATACACTGGGCCATCAACCTGGAGCTAACTCTTCTGAAGCACCACCCCAACTGGAATGACAGAGTTTTGAGTTAGAAGCATCAAAAGGCTCGCTTTCTGTGCCCATTTGTGATTATATTTATTTTCATCTCTGAATCAGAATTAACTCTATTTCAAGTTGGCAGTTTAAAAAAATAATCTCAAATATGTAACTATATCATTAATACGCTGAATGTGAAAATAGAACAGCATATGGCAAAGAGATTATGGGGATTAACCAATTAAATGGTATGACTCAAACCGACATGATCCTTCAAATCTGTATTTTGCAGTGAGGCATGTGGGTGCATGGAAGAAGGACCTCACCTAATGTAAAAAATAAAAGCCAAACTTCTAAAAATAACTGATTTAGCAAAAAGTATCTGCAAGGAAGGAAAGAGGTATGAAAAATTCAAAGCTTAAAAGCTAAGAATAACTGATTTACTTCCGCATGTCTTTCTCTTTAATGCTGGATTCCACACCACCTACATGATGCAGAACTTACAAGCAGTCCCACAGGACTATAATCTTCATTGTAAATTCTATACTAGATTATTTACATGCTTTGGATACATAATATTAAATCTGACAAGGTTACAGACTGAATTCCTGTCAACATAAAGACACGGTAAACGTCTCACTGAAATCAAGTTTCCACAATCGTAAGAGAATAAAATATTCCAGCAGGGCTTTAGGCAGAACAATGGCCTGTTTCTAAGAGTTGAATGCAGATGAC
The DNA here is from genome assembly GCA_033439905.1 of Ceryle rudis. Taxonomy (NCBI): domain Eukaryota; kingdom Metazoa; phylum Chordata; class Aves; order Coraciiformes; family Cerylidae; genus Ceryle; species Ceryle rudis. The sequence goes on from JAAGNO010008208.1 coordinate 93,692, forward strand.
AACCCCTAACATATTAGGTCTCACAGAGAGGCAAATAGTTCATCTGAATATTTAACAGAAATAAGGAAGCCACAAATGCAGAGGTATCTAGAAACAGTTCCTCCAAAAGGTGACACTACTGTAAGCTTCATGCAATTGCCCTCATTACACCTCATGTAAGCTCTGCTCAGAAGACAGATCATGCAAGGAACAGGCCAGGATTTGGCTCTCCTGGTTAACAGCTGGTACTCCAGGCACTTGTCTAAATAGAATTAATTCATTTAAATTCATTTGAGCTCATTCTTCTACAGCTATTGAATAAATGTCAAAAATACAAGCAAATAGTAGTTCACAGGTATCATACACCTGTGTATACCCCACGTGACTGAAGAATTTATTTAATACTTTAAACTACTAAAGGTTTTGATACATAAATTGATAGATGCATTACAAAATAATGCAAACACCTTTTATACACAGTTACAGCTAAACCACCAAAAGGAATCAAAAACCAAATCCATTCTTACATTTTATTAAAGCTTCACCTCAATATAATTTTAAATGCCACTATTATACATAAACACATTAGCATTTTCTTTTAAGAGCTAAATGGAACAAAAACCATGTTGGAAAGTTAAGTTGCTGCAACTACCACATCTACAAACACAGAGTTTCCAAGAGCACCCTTTAACGTACGCAGCCTCAATAAGCACACACTTCTTAACTTTTCTTTTAGAAGAGGGGATAACTTAGTAGGAAAGGAATGAAAAAAAAAAAATCTCAGTAAAACGAGTGCTGTTTCAAGTCCTGACAGTTTACAAAGGAACAAGAAATCACTCATGGCTATGTAATGGAACTGCCCTTACATAAAACCTGGCTGGGGACACACAGATACGGAAACAAATGAAATTTATTTCAAATTGCTAAGTTTCCATTTCCTAGGCTAAACCTCATATTTAACCACCTGGCTGTTTATCCTAATATACAAATCAGAGAGATATCTCTTACAGATTGAATATTAAATATAAAGCAGTTTATGCTTTACTTCTATCTCATGCTTCTGAGTATACCTAAGAAAAAATGAAGCCTTAAATGCATCAGTGACAGCTCTGAGATATGTAAGCAAAGTTCTATGAAATTTCACCATTCCATTAACATCCTCCCCGCCATTACACTTTGCAGAAAAATGTTACTTTATATGGAACTTCACACATTTCTAGGCTGCAACATGTGTTATTAACAAAGCCCATCATATCATTTACTTCCAAATTATGGTTTTGGTATCTACAATAGGATGAATGCATCAATAACAAATTAAAAAAAAAAAAAAGAAAAGAAAAAAAGCATTTCTGCTTACCTTGAGGAAAAGAATTTGGCTGCACTAAGTACAGGAATGCATGTACTATTTTAAACAAAATCCCTATTGGCCCAGGTTCATGGTATGCACCTGTATCATACGTCTTGGCTGGTACAAATCCAAAATCCAAAGTCCCAGGAGGTGGTTTGTATATAGGCTGTACCTCTGAAATAGTACTTCCACAAAACAGCAGCAGCAGCAAACAGAGTTCCACAGCCATAATTAGCAGTATTCATAAAACTGGAGGTAGAAATATTTATCCCACCAAGTCTAGAAATCTTCAATACGTTCACTTGGGGGTTAGCTTTCTAGCGAGGAAACACTGATGCACCCTCACACCTTTTATTCTTTAACGTATTCCTGCTTCAGAGTGGTACAGAAGCCTCTTGTCGAAATGACTCAGCGCATCATCTCTGGCAAAAACAAGAAAGAGCTCATTAAGGTGTGTGCAAACATATAGGAAAGTGCAAGATAACCTGCAATTTTCTGTGGAAATTGACATATCAATAGTTGTAAAGCAAGCCAGGTAGGATAGAAAAGGAAAAAAAATAATAAATTGAGCTTTGTGAATAGTATGTTCTACTACATACACCGTACTTGAAAAGGGGGAAAATGCAATTATGCACGGTTCCAGGTCAATGAGTTTTCAAAAACAAAGCAGAGCATTGGGACAGCTCCAAGGGAAACAAAACTAATGGAACAATGTATGAATTGCACTTCTGACTATGTACAATATGTCACAACAGTTACACAAGGCATTTGATCAGCTACCTGATGTTACTGTAGTTGATGGCAATTATGACAAGTCACATTCTGTAGCTCCTTTAGTCTCAACTTTCCAGTAAAACCTTCCAGATGCCAGCTACTCCTAATCATCCTCCAAGACTGAGGAAAGAAATTAATCATCTCTGAAAACATCAACAAAAACCCAACCTAACTTTGACCTCCTGACAGGTGACAATGGATGTCAGTAATTGCTTTCTATTAACTCAAACTATCTCAAGTCTCTCCTTAGGAACCAGAGAAGTCAACTAAATAATTTTTATTCGTAGCTTGCTAATGCTGAGTATCATTAAGATGACTCTGGATGCTTACACACATTTAACAATGTTCTGAATCCGCAAAATCACAGCAGTTTAACCAACCACCACTTTAAAATGTTTAAACAAAATCCGCTTTGGAGTTTTAGTAAAACAACTGGCCATATCTGCCATCTATCTGGAGCTAAGTAAGACTCCTGCACTCCAGCATGGGACATGGTGGCCTTAAAAAAAAAAAAAAAATTAAAAAAATATGCAGGCAACAGAAAAACTTCTGTCCCTTTCTGACTTTGGAAGTCGTATGTACTTGACCATGCCAACGATCACCACACTGACTTTGCTATCCATCAGACTTACTTATTTTTGAAATGTCTTTGGTGATCTACCAGTGCCACTTGCGAGGACACCCGGGGTTGCACTACTCACAATAAGCTGCCCACCTCAACCTGAGAAACAACCAGCACAAACTACCCTTGCTTAGCATAGCTGTGCCTCTGTTGTCTTCTTGAGCACCGCTACCCAATATGGTTTTTAATCTCCACCTTTTGTTTTCAGACCATTCACGTGCAGGAATGGCAGCAAAATAACACAATCACCGCATGGCCTCAATCAGCCCAATCCAATATCAACTTGATGATATCGGATTGGGCTGATTGAGATGGGTTTTGAATGTCTCCAGAGAAGAAGACTCCACAACCTCTCTGAGCAGCCTGTTCCAGTGCTCCGTCACCCTCACCATGAAAAAGATTTTCCTTATGTTTACCCAAAACCTCCTATGCTCCAGCTTGTACCCATTACTCCTTGTCCTGTCACTGGATGTCACTGAGAAGAGCCTGGCTCCATCCTCCCGACACCTGCCCTTTACTATTTATAGACATTAACAAGGTCACCCCTCAGTCTCCTTTTCTTCAGGCTAAAAGGACCCAGCTCTCTCAGCCTCTCCTCATAAGGGAGATGCTCCACTCCCTTAATCATCTTAGTGGTTCTGCGCTGGACTCTCCAGTAGCTCCAGTTCAAGAATGCTCTTCCTTGAACTGGGGTGCCCAGAACTCAACTTGCAAGAAACCATGTTGCAGGCTTGTTTAGTAGTCCATGCTGCATTCAAAAGACAGATCAAGATCAACAAAAATACGTAATGAATGAATATAAGTCCAGATCAAAGAATTAGAGACAGTTTTGTTTCCCTGAAGACCAATAGAGTTAAGAAGAAAAACTCAAATCTATCTTTCCCCATCACAGCTAGTGAAACTTGAGAAGAATGAACAGTAATAATGCTATGAATAGCAGAATTATCCAAGCCTTCCTCAAACAGGCAGTGTTAGCAACCACTCTGAAATACGATGCTTGATACAGGAACATAAGAACTTAGAAAACATCAAACCATCAGTATTTCCCTATCTGGAAAGGAATGCTTTGCTAAAGAACAACAGGGGAAAAAAAAAAACCAACAAACCTCCAGCTCCAAAATAGTGTATTTCCTCCTTCAATTTTTATTTGAGACTAGTTTTCTTCAGTCTGAAAGATATTTTTCATTGGAATTTTCTTTTATGCACCTATTACTCTAGGGCTGAATGTAAAAATGGTCTGAAACTGAAAATTGCTTAGGCTGTAGTTTATTATCAACTCTGTTTAGTTTTCTGGAGATTTCTCAGTTACAGCTAAAACACTTCAACAAGTCAGGAGAAAAAGGTTACACATAGTGACTGAGCCTCGAATCCAAGAGTTGAGGAAACAGATACTAAAGTGTACAATACAGGGAAATGTTAGGTCTGTTTGTGGAAAATTAAAATAAGAGGAAGATGACCTCCTTAACAGGTGACTTAAGGCAAAGCCAGAAGACAGGGCATGTTCTCTGTAGTGCATTCTGTTATAGTAGAGACAGTAGAAGACAAGAGTAGGTACGACTTTTTTTTAGTTAGATTTTAAGGACAGTTTAAAGTGTAATTAATTGTACAAATAGGCAATGTCAAAATGTCTTCCCGATATAGGAAAATAATCACTGCACCTGCTAGAAATATGAAGTCATGTAATAACCAAGAAAGAAAGTTGGCAGTTTTAAGACAAGGACACTACCAAAATTGCAGGGACACTACCTATACCCTAGACACAAATAATATCCTGCCAAGTGGAGACAAAAAAAACATCTTTCAATTCCAAAGATGTTACTGAAGTCTCCAACTCTACATGATTTTCAGTTAGCCTTTTACAAAGTTCAGAATTTTTTTAGCAAAGCAGGTAGGTTTCTTGCAAATCAAAGAACCTTCAGAATTCTGACCAGTCTCTTACTCTCCCTTTGTCGGCAAATATATCACAGAAAACATGGTATATATAATCTTAGTGGGCAATTCCTCCAGGCTGACAGCAGATCTTCTCTATACTACATAAAACATTAATATATTATCAAGGTTACATTAATAATGCTCAGGAACTCACAGAAATGTTATTAAACCTGTATCTCAGGATACCTCTGAGCATTCAGTATATATGCAACCTACCTAAAAATAACTCAAGATCTAAACAACTCCCAGCAGTTACCCTTATCTTGATATCCAAAAGAAACTTAGCTGGGAGGATATTAGTAGTTAAATTGTAGTTGTGAGAACTGCAAGAATGGCATACACGAGTGATACTTGTAAAGAGAATCACATAGCAGTTTCTGGTATTCTTCATTGCAGCATGTGGCCATCTCATTTCCTCGGAAACAGCGTGGCATCACCGCAGCCAGTGAGCTACAGTAACTGCCAGTACAACTCTCCCCAAGTTCAAATAAATAGTCGATGAAAAGAAGCTGTGTGAACCTTTTAAATGCTTACATTAATTATCAAATAAGATACTGTTTCATTACTATGTTTTGATTTTAAAAAACCCACAAACTAAAGCACAAACCCTGTTAAGTTCTTAATAAGATGTTAATAATGTGTTTAATTTCTTTTGTGCAGTTTACGAGTGTCCCTCTTTAAAAGGCTAGAGTTTTCCTTTTTATTCTGAGGTTGTAACTAATATTCCACAAGTTGCTAGATGTTAATTCCCAGGGTTTTCAACACTATCTGTGGAGAACACCATCACCCTTTCACCATGTATGCCACAGTATCATCAGATCTCCAATATATCCCACCTGTTGTTAAAAACATTGTAATATTTTTCAAAACTAATAAAGCTTCAGCAACTCCACTATCAGTTTAAGAGGGGGAGAGGAGACAGAGCAAGAGATGCTGAAGTTCAGCAACTGCTTCCATCATGCGTCAGCTCTAAATAACAGAGCTCAAAACCAGCATGATGTCCAGCTCTTTGTTTCAACAGGACTGGCCTCCTTCTGTTTAACACTGCAATCCATGCAAATACAATGCTGCAGTGCAGTGATGCAACTATGATTAACCCTGTGAACCAAAACTCAATCAAACAGAGGCTAGATTGCTAAAGCTCTATGTGTGAGCCTGCTGGCAGTGAACTGGGATGGGATGGTAGAAGATGTGGTTGTCCACAGGAGACCCTCACAAAGATCAGGCTACATGTGTTACACTTTTTAATTAGTTATTTGAAAATCCAAGTTCATAATCCGCTTGAGTGACGTTACAGTTTTCTGTCCTGAGCCTACCAACAATTACAACCTGTTGTCATAGGAGGAGTAGAAAGCAAATAAAGCTAATAAGCGGTAGGGACTGGAGAAGAGAGTCTGGCAGCACTGACAAAAACCGTAATAGAATCTTCCACATCAGGTAGCCTCAGTATGCTTCTGATGTGCTTGTTATATATTCAAAATGGGTAAGTGCTCAAGTCAGGAAAAAATGGATATTCAGAACTCAATTTGCTTTGAGCCGCTATAGAATAACTCAAAAATAAATAAATTTTTAAAAAGCAACACCAAGAAAATCCTGCTGTTTTACAAGTCACAGCCATTTTCCAACAAACAGACCTGTAAAAATTCCAAGTTAGGTGTCATCCCCAAGACCATCTGCAGGTCTGATTTTTACCTGACTCCCTAAATGTTTAAAGTGTATTTTCAGTAACTGAATAACAACGAAAAGATATACTTAATTTGATTTTAAGTGGCTCATTTACCCTGGTATTCCTCGTAAAAGCACTTTTCAGCATCACATAGAAAAATCTTAAAACACAGTAGCTAGCCCTTAAAGTGGTTGTTTGTTTGGTTTTTTTTTTAAATGTGAACTGATGAGGGCTGAGTACGTGTTCCAGTACCAAGATACTGCAACAACCAACCCCACGTACTCCCACTGTCAGGTGAGACCAAGCCCCTCCTTTGCCTTCTTTCCAATTACTAAAACTACAGAGATTTCTTTCTCTACCACACTGCTCGGTCCTGGATCTGCAAACTGCACGCTAGCACGGACACTGCAGCTCTGCCTCTGCTGGAATACCGACCGATTTGATAGTTTCTCGAGTTGCTGCCCTGCGTGTGCGTGTGCAGAAGAAGACAGCCCGCGATTACTACCACACTATCCCTCCTCCCCCGCTCTCCGCTGAGGTCCCCAGCTCACAGCAGAGCTCACCCCTGCCGAGAAAAAGATCTGACCACCCTGCGTGTGCTGGCGCGACCTGCCCAGGTACACACGGAGCAGCCACTAGCAGCACCGCCTCGATGAACTCCTCCGAGGCGGCACTCGCCGCAGGGCGCTGCCCTACTGAGCGGGGGCCCCGGGGGGGGCGCGGATGTGCCGCTCGGC
>JAAGNO010008209.1:9288-24784 GCA_033439905.1 Ceryle rudis
GGGAAGGGGGGAAAAGAAAGGAGGAGGGAAGGGGGGAAAAGAAAGAAGGAGGGAAGGGGGGAAAAGAAGGGGGAATTTTGTGCGCAGCAGCCGGTGCTGCAGCGGCAGGTACCCCACTCGGCACAGAGCCGGACCCCCTGCAATCCCTACCTCCAGTCAGCTAACTGCTGGCTGCCGCTGATCGTCTCCGGAATCACAGCCGCCGGCTGAACGGAGTTGTGCAAAGCAACCCCAGGGAGCTGCTGCCAGGTGGAAGGGAGCAGTATCTGCTGGGTTCCCCCCGGCCAGGCCTGCTGCAAAACACCAAACAGATAAACAGCTTCACTAGATTTCAGTTCCTACCGAGGGGGGAAGAGAGAGATTCGTTCCAAGCACTCAACGCACTCGTGTAGATTGTTAGCTTGCAGAGATAACGGCGCGTCATTGCGCTTTCTCAAAAGGTCTCAGTACAGCAAGAGAAAGGCAAAACCAGAGAAACCAGCTTCCCCTGACACTTTGCGACCCTTTTGTATCACAGCTGTCACCTGGGGAGAAGAGAGTTAGCACTGCACTGCCGAGCGCAGCCAGATATTGTACTGCCAGATGCAGCGGGAGGGTTCGGGACCCCTCCTGCGTGTCACTTTAGGCACACTGCTCTGCTGAAGGATTCCAAAATATGAAGCCAATTTGTTTCTTTTCTGTTTTTTTCTGCCTTAGAAGGCTCACATTGAGAGAGCAGTGCCGGAGTTACTGCTGTGGAAATTCATCCCATCTCCATGGAATGATTTAAGAGAGGCCACACCGAGAGAAACGTTTAGTTACAAGGAAGATATGTGATATTTTCAATTCATTAATATTCTTAATGTTCCTGTCCCTACTGTCAAAATGCATTTTGAGGGGGAGGGAACCTCACCAAAAACCGAAATAAATTTGGCAGTACAATATTTCTATGATTTTGAAAATATATGTCTCTCTCTCTTGCAGTTTCAACTGCACAACCATCAACAGCTGCCATTTAAAATAAAATATTTCTGCAAGTAACAGATCCACTCCTTACAAATACCGGTTCCAAACAAGAAGCCTTCAAAGCAGAGAGCTGCTAAAACCTCTGCCAACATAAGCGGAATAATAATATTAAAAAAAAAAATAAAATAGAACTAACAAAAAACCAAAAACCCAAAAAGAGAAATATGTTAAAAGTCACACCATGCGTCTTTCCAAAAGCCAACACCTGCACAAGACAAAGCAGAGAGTTTAATACAGCAAGATATAAATTCCCAATGAGAGGCAGAAACCGGGCCTTCCAAGCGACGAACTGTTTTGACAGAGGAAGGACAAAAATACGCAAAGCTTAGCAAATGGCTAATGCAAACTCAGGGGAAGCAGCAAGGGAGAAGTGCTGGAAGCACTAAAGGTGAGCAAATTCACGCCAAAGGCTCCCAGAATCCAAACAGAACTAATAAGTCCTCCAGAGAAACTCAGAATCCAGGCTCATAGTCTGGAGACAGCTGGCTCTGATCTCCTGGACTGCTCTACAGGGGAGCTGAAGGTCCAGTCCACTGCGCGCACACAGGAGAATAGAATTTGCCTGTTGAATCAAAAGCCCAAATACACTTTTGAAAGCATCGCTGACAACTCACTTGTGTCCCAAGCTCTGCTACTGTCACCCCTTGCCGTTTTCAGAGACTAGATTGCAACCTTTCAGCAATCAAAACCCAAGAGGAGCAAAGGAGATCCATCCCTGGGTCTGTTTAGCTCAGAGCTGTGACCCAGCAGAACCCCGCTCTCCTGCCTTCCCACCCTCAGAAACAGGGAGAAGTCACCTTGGTTCAGAAGAACTCAAAACGAGCGGGTTCTAATCTCAGTACGGGTATGACTCGAGCAAATTCCACCTGAGCAGAGGTCTCCCTCTCGGAAGAAAATGACACTCAGACTACCACTTTAAAGCCACAAGAAACAACATGGTTCACATAATGGAATGCGCTTTGAAGACACGTGAGGATACCAGCACTTAAGTGCACTGCAATGTTTTCATAAGCTTCACTGATCTGATTCTGGAGTTTTACAATGAGGCACTTGCCACTTTTTTTTTTTTGTGGCACTTGCAAAGTCGTTCTGATGCAGGTGCCAAACGAGTACGGAGGAGGACAATTTTGAAAACGTACGTTTCTTAAAGGTGTGTTTAGCTCCCTCCCCCATTCTTTTTAAAAATTGGTCCAAATAGCCTAAAAACTAGCTGTTGCTCTTTTGGATGCTAGAGCTCACCTTTAATTTCAACCAAGAAATACACATGAACTGAAAGTATCTGTGAAGAACGGTATCTTTATCTGGATGAAGCAAGCTACCTGTGATTGGCTATAAATAACAAAAGGCCAGAAAATTATCGTCCGTGTTCAACAGAAGTTAAAGAGAAATCAACTGCTAAAGCAATACATTAAAGAATTTGCTGTCATTAGAGATTTTAGCCTGGGCTGAATGACCTGAAACATTTCTACATGCAAAGCAGCTTTACACGTGTTGAAAACAAAATACGTAGCTAACTTGCCAAGCAGGTCAAATTCTGACCATCCACGTTCCTGTAGCAGAGTCAAGCTAAAGACTGATTCCTTGGTATTCAACAATCAAAAGGCAAAGATAGGATAGTAAGCGAAGAGTAAGAACAATTGTAACTCTTCTACAGCATAGCTTAGAAGAGCTTCATAATACTAGGCTAGTAAAAAGTAATAGTCAACGGATCTGGATTCTTTACAGAGCCACACTAAACGTCAGAGTCAGACAGTGCTTCAGCAATGTTGGGGAGGAAAACAACAAGACATTAAGATGTAGCAAGAACACAGCCACAAGATGGCACATGCTTCCATGCCCTCTGCAAGTCTAAGTTAAAACAAAAACTCAGTTAGTGAACACAATCAAGGGAGGCAATTACCAGTACTGCAGCCGTCTGTTCTACTAGCGCTGGCCGGCCGGCTGCGCAGTTCAGGGTAAAGGGGACCGCATACTGCGGCGTGATGGTGGCTACTTGAGGATGAAGAGTTGCTACCATTAGTGGTGTACAGCTTCCCTGAAATGTAGATCAGGCAGTGAGTGAAACACACGTACTGAGGCAGGATAAGTGGGTTCAGCAATAGGGCCAGAAAAGGCTTCACCTCACTGGCATTCTATGGTGCTTGAGCAGACTCCAGAATTGTAATGGATGAACTGAAACCAACACCCAGACCCTCTGGGCATGTTTCTCTAAACAATTACATTTCCCTGAGGAGAACATAAGGAACATGGAATTTGGGAACAGGTTGACACGGTTAAAAAGTCAAAATGAGATAGTGTTCAGCTATTGACACTTTACTGGGTCCCAGTGAGCAAGTTACACCCCATGCACTGCACTAACTGGAACACAACTGCACCCCTGGCAGGACACAGCAGTTACCATCATACCTCCAAACTCCCATACGGTGCTCTTGGAAAGGGATTAACTCAGGGATTTAACAGAAGGCACTGTAGGTCTTTTGTATTGTGAAAGAGCAAAGTTATCTGTGATGAAACTACCAAGACACGTGTCAGTCCGTCAAATATCTAATTAAAACTGGCTTCTTAGCGTACAGTCTGTGCTCTCAGGAAAAGCAGGGTTTGGATTCAGGTGGGCCTCCTTCAAGTGTGTTCTGCTTGTTGGATACCGTGAGCTAAACAAACCAGAGATCACAGAACGCCACCAAAATTCTTTGGACCGAACAATCTAAAATTTACTCCTCTAGAAGTAGGTCAGTAAGTACAATATACTGCCCGGAGAGCAAAACTAATGAAGTATGTGCTGATGTCAGCAGAAACTAAAGCTATGCAAATAAAAGTGCACTTAATTATAAAGGCAACTACAATTTTTCAGTGAATAAAACCTGAGAATCACTGGGCACTTGCTTAAAGCGCTACTTTTTGGCAATAAAAAACTGTTTTCATTTATGACACATCACTGGCATTTAAAACATAAATTTTGAGAACTATTTGTGAATTTTACAGTTGCATATTGTTCAAACTGCAAACAGCAGCAGCGGGTATGTCTTCGCTATACGTCGATTCACATGACAATGTAATTGAGAAGGATTCAGAAATAATTCTGTCGATTTAAAGATGAAATTTTAACACAGATAATCTGTGTCGTCACTTTTATTTACCGGGATCTCGCTTCTCAGAAATGATTTCTTCTAAAATTTGCTGCCACATTTTTAAAGTGTAGGCAGAAATGTACACCACTGCCTGTAGGGCAGTGTACACCCAAGAAAAAATACAGCCTGTTCTTAGCAGCTGAAAACTATTTATTCCCATTCTTAAATCAAACTCCTAAAACCAGGAAGACACATGACATAAAATCGTTTTGACTTTAAATACTCCAGAAAAACAAACCAAGAAATCACTGTCTAAAAAAAGTGATCTGCGTTTAACCTTTCCGAATGTTCTGAGAACTCCCTGCATTCACCCCAGCACCAGAGGGTTCTGGGTCAGGTTCTCCTGGATGTTGGTAGGAATTGCAGTTAACTCTAGGGGGGTTTTGGGGTTTGGGTTTTTTTTGGTTTTTTTTTTTTACCTGTGTGAGAACTCCAGACTGGATCTGCAGTGGCTGTGCGGCAGGTGCTTGCGGTACAATCGGGACAGCATTCTCCATCCTTACTGGGAACCCAGAATGCTTTGTAGTTGCCTGAAGTCCAGCTGTGGAGGACAAGAATACATCACTGTTAAGCTGCCTTCTTTTTCTTTTTTTTTTTTTTCTGTTCCTCAAATCAAATTCCTTCCAGGTAAGGGCAGAAGACAGGGTCAGATGAAGAGAAAGAAAAGCCCCTCCCTTTGACAAAAGCAAGTCAAACACCAGCTGAAGTAAACATTTCTGCAGTCCCTGTACACCAAAGGGCAGTGACGGACCACCAGTCCTAGAAGCTTGGCTTTGTTGAAGTCCAGTCTTGGTTTCAGAAACACAGACAACGCAGACATCTCGTCTATGCAGCTTGAGACTAAGTTCAAAGCTTACACTATCAGCTCCCATTTCATATATAACCCTCCAGATTAACATGATCCAGATACAAGCACAAATAGAGAACTTCCAGGATTAACAGAGCTGCGCATGTGCTAACCCTGCTTATTTACAATCCGTGACGGTTTGTTGCCGGCAAACTCCAGAGCTGCGGCAGTGCTTTGGAACTGAGACTCAAAGACCAGATATTCGCTCCTGACGTACAAAACATAGCACCACACTTTGTATGTTAAGGTAGTTCTGGCTCCTCTGTTCACTGCTTTCAGTGGAATGCTGTTGCATTTGGTTTGGGGGGAAAAACTGGTTGGGCAACCAGAGGAAGAGTGCAGTCTAGGCAGGTGAGATACTGTCACCTGTTCAAGCATGACCTGGAAGAGAACCAAACTGTCTACACATATCTGACCTGATTCTGCTCTTCCATCTGATGCAAGAACACTGCGTCACATGAGCAGAGGGGTCTTCTGTACTTCACAGAGTGTTAGGGGTTGGAGGGGACCTCAGAAGATCACTGAGTCCAAGCCCTCTGCCAGAGCAGGATCACCTCGATCAGGTCACACAGGAACACGTCCGGGTGGGTTTGGAATGTCCCCAGAGAAAGGACTCCACAACCTCTCTGGGCAGCCCGTTCCAGTCTCTGTCACCCTCACCATGAAAAAGTTTCTCCAATATTTTTTTTTTTCCCTCCCATTACTTTTCCAATTTAGTGCAAATGACCCCATTTCTCATTTCTACTGAATTGAACCCCCAGTATCACACAAAGAGTCTTCCCCACTTACTTTGAAAAGCCGGGGGGCAAACAATGAAGGTTTGCTGGAACGGGTCAGTCTGGGTGCATATCTGGGTGGTTCCAGGTTGCAAGGAAACACTCTGTTGTGCCACTCCTGCAACCGGTGCTGCAGATGACGGATACAGAGCAGACTGATAGTTCAGCAGTGAGACATCCGAGTTTGCCAGGGAAAGGGTAGCAGCAGCAGTAGAATTGGAAGCCAATACACTGGCCTAGGGGGAAAACCAAACCAAAACAAAAAGTATCAGATTTACCATTCGTACTTAAAGAGACTGCCTTGGCCTGAGCTTTGAAAATTACATTTCAAGACAAGACTACAAATTCTGAAGAGCAATTTAAATCTAGTATTTTGCAGAACAGGATTTGGCCTGAAGGCACAAAATAAGACTGCTCCATTTCTTTGATTGGTATAAACCAGCTGAAAGATGCTGTACCTGATTGTGTACTGTATTGAGCTGGTTGTTAAAGCTCATTGTCAGATTTGTGCTTGTATTAGGAGCAACGTGAGTCGTGAACGGGCTCTTAATCTGATTCACTGTATCGTACATATTAACTCTTCGCTTGCAGATCTCCATATTCTGAAAGCAAGATTTCACACTGAAACAGAACGACAGAAGGAAAATATCAGGTATGTAAAACCAGTACAACAGAGACAAGATAGATTCCCAAATTTATGCACATGCCTTTAGGTTTAGATTTTATTTTTTTTTTAAACCAACAGAGAATGTCCTAAAACATGAAAAGGAAGCTTATGAACATTCCATTCCTTATACATGCCACTGCTATTTTCAGATCAGCCAAAAACTGCAGAAACCAGCATTGACAGAAAGCAGCAAAGTGCTATTCTGTGTTTCCAGTAAGTCCTCCTGAAACAAAACAAGAAATCTAAGGAAGCCTACTGATTACTGTGTGGGAAATCCAGAAGATGTGTCATTGTAACAAATGGATGGTTCAAAGTCTTCAGTGGAGTAATTCTCTTATCTGCATCAATTGTCAACATTTTCTTCAGCAAATCAATGTATTCCCTTCGGTCAGCCTTCTCTGCCAACATGTCAGTCCCTTCTAAGTCTGTAGACATATTCACCTTGAAAATAAAATGAGAGTAGTTCATGCAAAGACACGTTCTAAGAAACTTCAAATCAATTGCTACCTAACAATTCAGTAATTTCGCATCAGAAATATTTATTAAGCATTTCTGTCTCTTAGCCAGCTTAATTTTCAGTACTACAGTGTTAATACACAACCTTTCCCTCGCTCATTCTATAAAAGGAAGTCAAACTTCCACATGGAATTCTCACCTCAACATTAAGTTGGTCTGTTCAGTGGATACCAACCAGGCTTCGTTCTCCACTGCCTGGCTCTAGGCCTCATTTTTTGTGTGGGGCTATAAGGGGTTAGCAAATCAGAATGGCAAGATTCTACATGCTCTGCACAGATGTAAAGTGATGATAACAGCTACAAAGGCAAGAGAAAATTGAGACCAACATAGTTAAGATTCGAGGCCTCACAATATTAAGAACACTCAGATATTCCTTTATTTTACCTCTGGGAAAAAAAAAAAAAAAGAATGAAAAAACAGAAGTCTGTGTAGTTCCTGTCAACATTTCCAAAGTCTAGTGAGAGGCCTAATCCCATAAACACATCTGGAGGGGCTCAGCTTTCCTACTGCTCAACTACATCTGGTGATAAGAGGCTAAACACACTTGTTGCATCTACCAACTCAAGGCCTGAGAAAAAAACCAAGACATTTCTAACAGCTTCACAATTAACACTTTGATAGTCTTTCATACAGCGATTGCTGATGCAAATCTACATCAGTGTTCTCAACAGCACGTGGCAGAGGACTGCTCCAGCACAGGAGCCTCAATTTGAGAGATCCTTAATGTATGTAATTAATATGATAGTTATCTGTGGGTTAGAAGATCTCCACACACCTGCGCCATATCATCCAAACAGTTGAAGATGTATTTCCGAGCTTCTTTTGATTTTATTCCTGTTTCCAACTCATGTTCTTCTGGGGTCTATAAAAGAAAGCATTTGTTAATGTCAAATGAGATATGGGATACTGATCCAAAAAAGCAGCAAGAAAAGAGCTGAGCCAGGTGATCTTTTGTTGGCTTTAAGACAAGTGACATGCCAGCAGGTTAAACCAAACCAGCCACGGATTCTCATTTCCTCACTGGAAAGATCATTCATTGCAAAACAAGGGGGATGACTTCCTCCCAAGGCTTCGTTAGGTAGTGCATTAGCCATTTCTGATTTAGGAAGGGAAGAGGCTATAAATATTTGAAATTCCTCTTTTACAAAGAAGAAGAAAGGCAAAATCCCCTTCCTTTTACTGCTCAGCTTTAAAGGCAAATCAAACATACACCTGAATCTTTCCTGTCCTCTGTCAATATATAAATAGATGTCTATTAAGCCAACAAAGACCATCTTGAAATACTCCCTATTTTGCTCTTTGTATTGTCAGGAGATGACAACAAGATGACATACTTCACCAAGACTGAGCAGGCCCTAATAAGTAACCATTATCTCAATTACTCTAACACCCACTCTTTGCTAGTACTATCATGCACAGCAGCTATTGTTAGGTGAGTACCAGGAGGTCCGTAGTTTCTGAAAGGAAATACACAAATCAGCTATATTTGAATAGCATTTCAAATTCAAGCTTCACCTGGAATGCTTTCACAGCACACTACAACTAGGTGTGAATTTATATCACCTCCTCAAGACACAACAGGGGATTAAAAAGACAGACAAACCTTTAGCCTCCACAGTGGGTATCCCAGATTTGGATCTCTGTTAAAAAACCTGCTTGTTTTCGTTCCTGCGCTGAGAAGATACTCTGCTGGAAGGCCTTGAGTTTGTGAAATATAGCGAATCTACGAAAGAAAATTAAAAGAATGAGGACTCCCAATAGAAAGAACTCATAGCTAATGGAGTAATTAGCAGTCAGGTTTTGTTCACGGCGAATAGGAAATTACCTGTAAACAAAGAACTCCAGGTAACTGAAACTGCAAAACTAAAGGGACTACCTCAAGTATTTATAAGGACACTTGACTTTCCTAATCGTATTACCTGCAGAAATTTTAGGTTTTAAATACATCTGTCTTATTCTGGGCCAAACCAGCTCAACACTGCAGGGCACTTAACTCACTGGTATAGCTTGTGACCCGTATGAATATATTGACTCTCTTTTCATTTATGCCAGAGTGGATCTGGTGCCTGCAGGTGAATATTGTTTCTATCTAGACAATAGTTCAGCTAAGAGTTCTGCTATTTTTTATGAGACACAATTCTTGCTTTACAGCCACAGGGTGTTTAAAAAAAAAAAACAAACTGTAAATCCCACCCCTACCCATGAACTCACTCCTGAAGAGGTCCTCTCCTAAATTCTGCCTGAGCTTTTAATTGATGCTGCAAAAATCCCAGAAGACATGAAAGCGAGTGGTGCGTAGTTTTCAATTCAGATACCAAAATCAACCCCGTGAAGTCACACCTCATGCTGCCTCACAAAGGACTGCAAAATCCTGTCTATTAAGCAATGGAAAAAAGCAACTCCTCCCCACCCACCTGCACATCTAGATAAGGTTCTCAGAATTACACAAAATTCAAGCATGCAAGGAAACCACCATGCTGTACCTCAGTTATTTTCTAACTCGTTCTGCTCATTAAGGAACCACTGCGTTTCCTTTGGAAATTTACAGTGCTGGGAAGACACAACACAGGTAAGTTTTCACACTTACTAAGTTTTCATGTATTTTATCACAGAAGGAAAACTAAAGCAAGCACTGCAACAAGATTTCCACTGTGGTTTTTATGGTGACAAGTTACCCTCAAAAATCCTCTCACAGAGACTTTTTATCCTTTTATAGGCAAATGAGTAGCCCAGGTAATAATGCTAAGCATCCACGGCAAGAAGTAATTAGTTCAAGATGCCTTTTCAGACTCTTGCCCTTGTATTTCAGACTCGGCTTGGGGCTCACACTTTGCATGAAAAATGAGGGCTGCTGTAGGTATTCACAGGGCAGGAATGATAGGCTTGCTCTGTCTCCACGTGGAAAAACTGCCCTCATTGGGAAATTACAGAGGGCGTTTTGAGTCAGGAAACACACCTCACTTCTGTTTTGACAGGAAGGTATTTCAACAGCTTTTGGGTTTGGAAGCCAAGGGGTTAACTGTAAATTGACTCTGTACACTGGAGAACTACATTTAAATTGAGTTAAACCACCCAGAAGTCTGTGCTCTCCTCTACAACAGAGACAGACAGGCAATGAGACTATCACAGAGAGAAAATCAACTTAAGATGACAGACAACAGTGATTTGTACTAGATGAAATTTGACGTGGGTTCAGAGGGTATAAGCACAGATCTTCGTGGTTTCATTTGAACATGCCCACAGCCACCACACACTCTCACCTGATCATACTCAGATGCTCCTGGATACAGAGGCCAGCCTAGAAACAGCTCTGCTATCACACAGCCCAGCGACCACATGTCAATAGCTTCACAGAATGGCAAACCCAGTATGATTTCAGGAGCTCTGTTGGAAAAATAAAAAAAATAAAAATTAAAAAAAAAAAGAGATCAAATCTTCAACTCTAAAAGCGTGAAGTTCTTTCCTATAAATCACTCAGTGCAACAGTTGGGTCTGTTTCTTTGCCACGGTGCCCACCAACTCCTAGGTGACCTTTATGCAACTGTGCTATGAAGTTACTCCTTTGGTAACCAGTTTAATCACACTGAACTGAGCAGATGGTGGGAGGCATCCCCGAGCTGGTGCACAAACCACCCTAACAGAACAGGGAAGAAAAGTTCTGGCAAACGGTGCTCAGACTTTTCTCAGAAGAAAGCCTCGAAATCCCAGGTGACCAGCTGCAGAAAGCTGCCTGTTCTCATGGGGAAAAGAACATCTGCAGAGGCAGAAAAAGGAGCTCTTGAGAGAGCTGTTCAGTTTCCCTTGGTGGGTTTTCACACAGGGCTCGTTTGGAGAGTTTCAAGTTTAACACGGAGGGAGAGAACACAGCTGGAGATTGCGACTGCTTTGCAAGGTTGTGTTACAGGTTTCTGTGCGCTGAACCACACCTAATGCAAAATTTACCTGTCTGGCCTAGCCTTTACCAGAAGGTGATGAAAAAAAACCCAACCTCAAACTCCAAGCAGAGTTTGCTTCTTCAACAGGTTGGAATTTCAGGGAGATTTCTGTCTGGAACTGACTCATAACACAAAGGGATGTTTTAGTACAACTCTTCACCTACAGACAGTTCTGAAACCTCTGCCATTCTGTCAGGCTGAATTCTGGCCATACATTTGCATATGGCATAAAACCCAAGGGCTGCAAAAAAACATGTGACTTGGTGTGGGAATTTACTCCGGAAAGTACAGGAAACATGAAAACCTTGATCTTCTTCATGCATAACTAACACAAGCACAAAGGAAGACAGAAAAGTCCTAAACTCCAGGCTATCTATTTTCTGGTTGTGACTTGCCCCAGGGATTGCGTGACTTTTCTCATGCTACAGTGTGGATCTTTCTATTGTTAAAAAGGCTCTGAAATCAGTTCTGATCTTTCTACAGAATTCTAAAAAAAACAGGGCTTGCATAATGTACAGGTGTCAATAGATGTGACACTCACCTTCCTCAACCACTCAACCTGAAGGTACCTCCCAAGTGTTTGTACATGGCGAGTGACTCTCCAATTAATCACCCTTTGTATTGTGGTGACACAAATACAGCTTCTGTTTTAGGTGACTACACAGTTCCATAAGCCAGTCTCCAAAACAAATGCACTCATCCCAGTTGCCCAGGCACAGTGCTCCTGAGAAAGCATGGGATCTACCCCAGAAAGACAGAGACCTGAACCAGCCCTTTGCTGCTGTGAGGCCAGACCTACCCTCTGCCATTCAGCTTTAAAGCAAGGAGCTTCTTCTGTTATGTGTGAAGCCCCCCAAAAGCAGAGCCATGATGCAACTTTAGTGATCACTAATAGATTACTTAAGTAAGGATGTTCTGACGCTCGCTCTACTTGTCACCAATCCATTTCTACCTTCTTGTTTGGCTGTCCCTGGCAGTAGTTCACTTTGAAAGGGTTTTGCATATGTGAAAATATAAAATGATTATGCAAATGTGGTAAGTAGCTGATATTTGAATCCTGAATGGTCTTGCTGAATATTTATCTTTAAAAGAACCATGCTAGAACAGATTAAATGTTCCATAGGCTAACAGGCACAAACAAGAGGAATCCATTTCTGTAGTACTTTGGTCTTCACAAGCAGAGTACGATGCAGCTGTTCACACAGGATTTTCAGAACCCATGTGCCACGAGCCTAACTAGTCATCAGTCATCATCATCGACCTGTACTGATCCTCCTGAATATCCTACTTACGCAGGATTTTCCAGCTGGGACCCAAACCTGTTGTGCCAGGAAAGCTGCAAGTCTAAGTTTCCTCGGTTTGGACCAGCAAACAAACTAAAAAAGTAGGTGGCTCATGGAAGAAGCAAAACACTCCAATCCTCCACAAGTGCATTTAAAAAATCCCACTGATTTCAAGGTGAAAAAAAAAAATAGTGGCAACAAAGGCTGGGTGTGATAGCTTGTTAGTCTTTACATGCTGGAACAGACTTGGGTGTTCCTAAACCTCAACACCAAAATTGACAGCAAGTTGAACTCTATGCATTTTATTCTCTGCAACTAAGCAAACGAGCTCCCACAAGCCACCTGAATTCATTTTGATTGCAGGACAGAGCTGGTAAATCAGAATCTCTCTCATCTCCTTTCACACCACTATAATTAGCGGCCTTACGAGATGCGAGTTGAAACAGGACAACAGGCAGAGAGGTCACTTTCATAGCTGGTCTGTGAGAGATTAAAGTGATTTGATGATCTTAAGCTCTTTGAAATAGAAATCAACAACATTCTTTCTTTGCACACACACTTGCCAAACTCTGACTTCTAAAGTTGGCAGATGTGCTCAGGCCCTCAGAGAAGTCACACCAGTAGCGGAAAAATCCCAGACTTACGTTTAGCATTTCAAAACACACCAAATTTACACACGGGTGTTCTGCCCTCCCCCTTGCGAAGAATGATGGTAATACGAAGCTTGTACAACTGCAAGGCAGAGAATTACATGATCACCACTCAGAGCTGGATTATCAGGCAGAGGGTTGGAACTGGCAGCATGCACTGCTGCTTCCCAGGCCAGCATGACTGGGACAGAAGTAGGTCACGTAGCCCAAAGCAGAGGTAAGAAACAGGTACTACTGCGCTCTGCAAGCTCCCTCGATGCTCAGAGCCACCTTCTCTCATCCCAGATTGTTCAGTCCTTCAGCTTATTATCTTCAGTTTGCTATGGGCCTCTGCCCCGACCCAGAGGAAACGTCGGGAGGTAGGGATCCATCCCCCTGATGGCTGGACTTACACAGAACACAGGACATGAGCCAGCCTCACTCTCTGAACAGCAGGGACATCAGTCTTCCCAGGAACTTCTCACTTCTGCAAGCTGTCTGCTTCCTTCTACTGCTTATCCTCACCAGGGAGGACAAAAGCATCCATACCCACCCATGCCATTCCACACCTGATGTCCTAAGCGTATACTCTGGTTTTCAGGTCAGGAATTACTGCTCATAGATCTCAGGAACACCACAGAAACTGGTCACTGCATGGAAGCACAGCTGCCAGTTAGTCCACTCCTAGTCCATGCCTGGCTTAGAGCCAAAGAATTCTTCACAGGCTCTTCTCACAGGTTAAGTCAACCATATAATGGCAGCAAAACTGCCCTTCTGGACGGGAGTTACTCTGCAGAGGCAGCAGGAATGCCTCCGGAGAGAAGGAACCTGCCCCAGCCTCAACACACTCACCCTGACAAAGCCCACGCTGCACCCCAGCCAAAGCACAGCTCCAGCACTATCATCCAGAAGTTGTCCAACTGCCAGAAGTACAATCAGAACGTGAAGTGAGCGGGGCTGTTGGACAACATGACCTCCAGCAGCGCTGAGAATAATTAATAAAGGCAGTTTTTGGGGTTTTTTTTTCCCCTTCAGGGTACATGTAGCAGAAAATCCACCTTCCAGTACCTGGGTCTGGCTGGTTCAGATGTCTCTCTGGGAGAGGCAGGTTACCTAAGAGCCAGTGGCAAGTATTAAAAAAATGTGTGAACACAGAATGAGAAGTTTATTTTTAATAGGTGACAGAGATCCCCTGTGAAGAATTAGTCTACACTGTTCAATAAAATACAGCATTGAAAAAACTTCCAACTTCGAACTCATCTGAACACTAATATAATGTGAATATGGTTCATTCACAGTGAACTGGTTCCTACACCACTTCCATAAATTCCTAGATTAGGGATTTTAGTAATCAGGATCATTAAACTAATTATGTATCACTAAATATTGTATTTCCACATCACAGCATTCTTAACTTCAGACAGGCAGACAGCCTTAAATGCCATCTCATCCCAGGTTATTTGCCCCTCTGGCAGTGTCAGTCACCCTGCGGCGGGGCGGCGGAAGCAGCCTGGAGTTCAGTGCCTCACACAGAGATGAAGCAGGCAGCTTCCTTCCCAGCAGCCCCTCTGAGATACTTATCATCCCTTGCTGCTTCTGCCTCAGCCAAATCTGGTTTTTGCGATACCAGAAACTGGAAAGCACTATGTGCCTCCCCAGCCTGCTCTGCTCACATGTGCTGCAAGTCAGATAGAGCAGATTCTTGACCAGCAGTCACCTCTTTCAATGCAACAACAGAACTGATAATGCATTTCAAAAGAGTTATGGCCCGGAGAAGACAACTGCATTAGAAAAAGTAACAATCAATAGTTTAGAATTGGAAAAATCGGTGCTGACAAGCTGAGGGAAGGTTGTGAGGAATGGATTAAGAAAAGTCTCTGTCACATGAAATAAACGGCACAGAAAGCTGGTACTCAGGGTAGAGGGAGTGAAAAAATGAAACAAACAAAAAGCCACACAACAAAGGGGGCAAGGATACAGAAGACTGAACAGAACAAGCGTACAACAAGCCAGGACTTTAAACTGAAGCTAGGAGGACAGGAAAGACATCAAACAGGGCAGAGACACAGGGTGGGGTGGAGTGTCTCGAGTCCTCTGTCTTGTCCCAGCTGGAAGGACTAGATACTAGTTAAGTTTTGCGTCAAGTGAGCTCACATTCCACTGAAAGCAACCCTGACAACGCAGCA
Source organism: Ceryle rudis (assembly GCA_033439905.1). NCBI lineage: Eukaryota > Metazoa > Chordata > Aves > Coraciiformes > Cerylidae > Ceryle > Ceryle rudis. The sequence continues at coordinate 24,261 of JAAGNO010008209.1, forward strand.
CAGACTTTTTCATGTTCCTTTGATGCCAGGAGCTCTTTCTTCATCCATTTCTTGAAGTCTACTGCTACTTATATTGAAATACACGCTATTAACAGAGCCAAGCTGGAGGAATAATTGAAAGAAAAAGCACAGCTTGCTTTAGTGACACAGTTTCCGAGTTTTAACATTTTTGTCCATATAGTTTATTCTGAATTTTTAAAGAGGATCAGGGCAGAAGCCATTTCTATGTTTTGGTAAGGGAAGCAGAGACCTAGCTCATCCCCATTTAAAAAGAGCGTGACTTACCAAGGGCTGACACAGGAAGTCACGTGCTCATGAAGTGGGTTCAGACAAAGATGAAACCAGAAGAAATACGACAAAAAGAAACTGGCACAGCTTTGGCTTCTCTCCCCTCTAAACGACCATGGTTAGTGGACTAGTTTCAGATGATGACAAACAATCCAGAAGGCACTACTTACTAGCAGCACTACTTACTAGCAGCACTACTTACTAGCAGCACTACTTACTAGCAGCACTACTTACTA
>JAAGNO010008210.1:0-12130 GCA_033439905.1 Ceryle rudis
CTGCCCCCCATCCCTCTTGGCTGGGGCTGTCCACCTGCAGAGTCTTGATTGGCTGGGAGCGGCTTGTGCCGTGCTGGGGTTGGTGGGGTGGGAGCCGTGCTGGGGGGGGTGGGAGAGCCCCCAGGATGGGTGGGGGGGAGTTGCGCTGGTGGAGTGTGAGAGCCCGTGCCGAGATGAGGTTGGGGCCAGGGTGGGTAAGAGCGGGGCGTGGGGGGGGATGAAGAGGAGGAGGGGATGAGGATGAGGATGGAGGGCGGGGAGGAGATGCAGGGCGCCGTGGGGCTGCGCTGCGCCTGGGACTTCGCTGGTACCCAGGCCAAGTGGGTGAGGCTTAATGTGGGGGGCACCGTCTTCCTCACCACCAGGCAGACCCTGTGTCGGGAGCAGAAATCTTTCCTGTGTCGCTTGTGCCAGGGCGAGGAGCTGCAGTCGGACCGGGTAAGGCAGCTGGGTTGCCTCCCGCACCGTGCCCCACCGAGCACTGGGAGGGCTGGAGGGATGGAGCAAGGCCCTGACAGCTGCAGGAGTCCACTGAGCGTAACCCGCCCTTCCTCCCCAGTCTCCCCCGAAGGATTTCCTCTTCCTGGCCCCCATCTTGCTGTGTTGTAGCCTGGCACCTGTCTGCTCGAGATGGGGAAAAGAGAGGCCATCTCCCCTCCAGCCCTGCTCTCCTGCCTCTCTGTCACTCCGCATCCCCTGTATCTGCCTGACTCAGCCTATATGCCATACGTCCCTATAAGGGGCTCTGCTCTCTCACCGCAGGCCTGTATACGCAGTTGCAGAAGGAGACCGAGACCTGTTGTTGCTTTCTCAGCTAGGTTGGTCCTTGCTGGAGAGGGCATGCTGGGCATACCAACAGGAGTTAAAATCCGAGCTGGGCTGGCTGATTAGGGACCCTCAGGGGCCCACGGTTTCCAAAGACTCTTAGAAACAGTGGGAATTTTTGCTTAAGTTTGTATTTTCTTATGGTCTGGAGCATCTGAGGGTTGCCTACAAGTTTCCCATGTTTTTTGGTTTTTTTTTTTTTCTCCCCTCATGATCTGTTTTTGTTGCTAGGATGAGACTGGTGCATACCTCATAGACCGGGACCCCACTTACTTTGGACCCATCCTGAATTTCCTCCGTCATGGGAAGCTGGTCTTGGATAAAGATATGGCTGAAGAGGGTGAGTCTTTGAGCTCAGAAGCTTCCCACTTAACATCGCTGCAGTAGCCAGGACACAGTAGGATTTGCTGTTGACCTTGTCTCTCATTCTCCTTCTGGAGGTGGATCTGGGGGGATTTGAGAGGGTTGTTCCTTCAGTGCTTGGAAAAGATATCAACATTTCCTTTACTGAAGGAATTTGGAGTAGGCAGGATCTCTCAGCCTCAATAAGTAGTTTTTTACTTGTTCCTGAGTCATTTTTAACCAGACTCTGCAACTGAATTTTCTGTTAATAACTGAGTATTTCTAATGAGGACTGAAAACACCAAAGAGCAAACAAAACCAAGCTCATCTCTTCCACTGACTGTAATAAAGACCATCATTAATCAGTGATATGCAATGTATGCTACTGCTACTAGCGCTCCACTGGACTGTGAACTGCAGCAATTCCAGGGGAGCAAGGCAGGCAAACCAATCCCTCATCTGAGGCTGACAGGAGGTCCAGTAGGATAACTCAGTGACATCACGGTGTTACCAGCCGGCAGTCCCCACTGCCTTGTTATTTTTTGGATGCAAGAGTCTAACAAGGAGCCAATTCAAAAGACAGGCTGTGCTGTCCAGCCCTTGCCAAGCACAGTTTCTGCATGTTCATTAGTCTTCTTGCCTCTCTCTCTCACGTATTTTTACCAAAGGCAAGGGAAGTTTTCTTCAGAATTGTCTTAGGAGTTGTAATTAAAAACAAAAATTATCTAAGCAATGGCATAGAGTTGTAATAAACACAATTCTGAAGTGTTTCCTGCTTGACATTTCTTGTAATCCTGGGGTCAGACGGAGTTCATCTGCAGGTTTTAACATCCAATCTGAAGCATAAACAGGAGTCCTGTTCATCGCTTAACGCTGCCTTTTGTTCCTGCTGCAGACACTCAGGCTGGAGTAAGACCCCTTAGATGATTCACAGATGAATAAGAGGCTTGGAAGAGACCTGAGTGTGTTGGGTAGTGAAGAATCCATCTCCCCACCTGCACTGTTGGTGTACTGCCCAAGGGATGTGCGAGTGTTGGCTCCCAACCGCCTTTCCCTCTGGGAACACACCTCCCTTTCCCTGAAGTCCTGTTAGCAAACAGATGAGTCTCAGGAGAGGTGTTGGATGTGGACACCATAGAGAAAAAAAACCAACCAAACAATCCAAAAAAACCAACAAAACACTTCTCTGTTTACCTGCTTTGAGGTGAAGCACAGGGGAGAGAGACAAAAATCATCTGCAGTCCTATGGGTCTGCGAGGTGGCTGCAACCCCAACTGGCCGAGGAGGAAAGTTTGGGTTTTCTAGGGTGTTTTGGTGATAAGGTCAGAACAAGTTGTGCCTTAAGAAGAGGGCCTGAATAAGGTGATAACCGGTGGTCATTTAGAGAGGCTGGAGCCTACATTTATTCTCCTTGGCCAGTTATCTGGTATTAGCAGTCCTCGGCAAAAGCCTTCACTAGCAGTGCCTTTTTCTCCAGTAGCAGGCAGCTCGAGGAAATCGGGGTGAACATTAGAAATGCAATGCAGAGAACCAGGGTTCAGTTATCTGCAGTAAGAGTTTCAAACAACAGAAACCCGTTAAAAAGTGAGGCTGCGACACCATTTTTCCCCGTGGACCTTGGGAAGCTCAAAATTTATCTTTTGTGAGCCAAAAAAACCCAAAGACAGGCCGCTAACTTTCTTGTCTTTGCGGTCTTTCTGTCTTTCTTTCTCAGGGGTTCTAGAAGAAGCTGAGTTCTATAACATTGGTCCTTTAATCCGAATAATCAAGGATCGACTGGAGGAGAAAGACTACACAGTACCTCAGGTGTGGAGAGAAATGGCAAGGAAAGAGAGAGTGGGGTGGGCAAAGGAAGCAATGTGGAAAGGGAAAGGTGAGTCCAGAAGGAGAGCAACCTTGGCGGAAGCAGCAAGGAATGGAAAGAAGCTACTGATTAGAGTTGATGTGCTAATGTCTACCTAGCAAAATCTTGCAGGGGACAGGCTACCACCATTTTAGTTACAATAAGCAAGTTACAGGCTTCTTTTGCATCCCCAGAATTACTTCTGTAGTCCCTGAAACAAAATAATGTCCTCTAGCTTTTGGAAGAAGGCTGGTCGCTATGGGATATGGAAGAACGTTTGTGAGAGAGGGAAGGTGTTGTGGGGAGGAGGGCTCTGGTGTGGGGACTCCTGGGAGTGTAATCATGGTGAAGAGCATGGGGATACCTATAGAGAAACCTGGAGGGAACAGGTGAAGAGATTGTGGAAGGTTTGCGTGCGGACAATGAGGCAGAAGGAATTAATCCCGTGGTGCAATCGCGCCTTGTCTTGGTCAATAACCTTTAAAAATCTGTCTTCTGGGAATGTTGGCTCATATCTTACTTTTCATCATGTCTGCCTCAGGTTGTAAGCCTCCAGCAACACAGTCACTTTGTGCTTGCAAAACCTCGTCAGCATCTGTGACATTTGCACAAATGACTTTGTAATGACAAATGCAAACTCCCCGTTGAAAGAGCCGGTATCTTCTGGGGACAATGTAAGAAGCACTCAGCTCAGTCCCTCCTCTCCAGAAGAGATACTCTTGTTCTTGCTCCCCATGACAGCCTAGTAGAAAGTTGGGTTGTGGTTTCCACTCTCCTTTAACCTGGGGTATGGAGAAGAGGACAGGTCTGTCGAGGAGGGCTATTACCGCTTCATTCTGCAGGAGGGCAACAACCTTTAGCATCTGACTGTTGTCAACATGCTCTGCCATTTTGCTGTCAGGTGCCTCCTAAGCACGTCTACCGTGTGCTGCAGTGCCAGGAAGAGGAGCTCACTCAGATGGTTTCCACTATGTCAGACGGATGGTGCTTTGAGCAGGTATGGAGAAGGTAGAGGAGTGTGGGAAGGAGTTGTCTTTGGGGGAAAAGGTCATGGATACCACAGTCTAGGAAAAGGCACTTTCCCTCTCTGAGAATATGGGCTCAGTCATCGATGTTGCTGTCACACTGACTCTCTCTTGCCCCTTCTCTAGAGATTTAATCCATATTGTGTGAGGTTAAGCTGGTTTGCACTCTGTCTGACTCCTCTCCTGGTTTTCTGCGTTGCCTCCTCAGCTTAGTTATGTGGCCTTTCTACTGGGCTATGGATTGGACTCCACGCTGCATGGTGGGCTTTCTGTCTTGCCCCCCAGGCCGAGTGGATGTTGCAGTAACATGCTTGCGATCCTTGCTCTTATCTTTTCTAGCTTGTGAACATTGGCTCATCATATAGCTACGGGAATGAGGATCAGACAGAGTTCCTGTGTGTGGTCTCCAAGGAGCTGTACAACTCTGCCAGTGGCCTGAGCTCCGAGCCCAGTCACAAAGCCAAGGTGAGACCAACTTCGCCATGGCCTTGCTCATGTTGCCTATGAGATCCTTCGCTCTTGGTCACTCCTTTTCTTTCCTCTCTCCGCTGTGACTGTGGGGCACCTCAGTGGCGAAATGCAGGAGCTTGTCTTGGTGTTCAGCACCATGGCATTATACCCACATTGCCCAAAGGAAGAGAGTGTGTGTTTAGAGTATTGGTGTCTGGCTGTGTGTGGCAAATGGCTTTAGTAAGTGACCCTGGCATTTCTCAGGCTATTCTAACATCCCCCTCATGCCTCTTCATCACCATGCTGTGTGTTACTGTGCCTCTAGGGTGTGATTTTCCTGAAGCATTTGCAGCATTCTCTTTCCTTTCGCTGAGTCTCAGCCTAAAGGGCAGGAAATCACCTGCTCCCCTTCCGAGTGAAGGACAGAAACGTGTGGCAGTGCGTGGCATCCTATAGACACCTAGGATGCAGGAAGGAGCACGAGTGACTGATGGCAGTTGTTGGGCAGTGGGATCATAATGCTTGTAAGTGGGTTAGATAGTCCTGACATTATGATACTCCAGAGGAAGACAAATCTCTTTGTTCCCTGACCTAGAGCTGTCTTGGCCCAAGGGGAAAGGTCCCTTTTTTGTTCCAATGTCATGACCATTGCTTTATTCCCTTGTGTGTCGGAAAGAACTGCCATGGCTCATCTTGCAAGTATCTCCACTCTTTCTTCCCTTTGTCCTGCATGCTGGGCCACAGCGCACAGAGGAGGACCTGGAGGAGGAAGAGCAGGAGGTGAAGGAGGAGGCAGAAGCAGAAGCAGAGGAGAAAGGTGCAGCAAATCCTTGAGGAAAATGATAGAAATACCCCCACCCCAAGCATAGACTCGTCCCCCTTTCTGGTGAGAGCTCACAGCTAGCAGCAGGGAAGGACTAGGGCAGGTGTGGGGTGTTCGGGCAGTCCTCTCCAGGAGCAGGAGTCTCTCTGGAGATAAAGCTGACACGAGAGCTGTTACTGTGGCTGCTGCTTTGTATTTGAAACTCTTTGGTTTATTTACGGTTGTATTTTCATTTGCAGACTGTCCAACTATTCGGGATTGCACTAAGCTCTTTCTTCCTCTGGACCCTGCCTCCTGCACCCCTCTCTGTCCATCCTAGCACTGTCACCTACCTTCCACCCTGCCCTAGTCCCCAGCATCCAGCATCCTTCCTTCTGTTCTCTTTGCCCCGCGGGGTTCAGAGTGGTCCCTGCCTGGGGCCCTGTCTCTCTCTGCTCCTCACTTTTCCTCCTCTGCAGGTTTGTTACCTGTCTGCACTCTCAGCTCCCGCCAGCCTGAGCTCTGCATGAGTGACTCACTTCCCTCTGTGGGTATGGCCCTGGTTTGTAGAGCTTGGGGCGGGGGGGAAGGAGGGGGGTGAAGCTGACATCCCTGAAGTGGCTTTTCTGATCCTTATCCTATGTGTGCCTTTACCTGCCAAGCAGGCCCTACAGCTCTGGACCGGAGACTCTGGCAGCAGAAAGGGGAGTGCAGATGAAGAGGGGTAGAAATGAACGCAAAGGAGGCAGGTGTGGCACGGGGAAGAGGGAGAAGTCTGCCACGTGTCTGCCTGACACACATGCCAGTTCATTTCTCCCGACTGCCATCTGCAGCTCCTTTGCATGCCAGCCTGAGAGCAGCCTGTTATTTTCCTCTCCCTGCTCTTGCTTCCCTGGGCTTTTCCCCCACCGCCTCTGCCAAGGTGATAGCGAAGTGGAAGAGAGTGATGAAGGCAGACCAGAAGCGGCTGGTCCCCGCTCCAGATGTGCTTGCAGCTGTGTGCAAAATGAGCCTCTGTGCTCTGCCTTCTGCTCGAGGAGGCTGCCTGGCCAGCGTACATGGGGCTGGGTACAGAAAGCTTTAGCAGGAGGATTCCCCTCTTGTACTGGAAAGCTGTGGGGCTCTTATTAAACCGGAGGTTGTCAGTGCCACTCTCTATGCTGGTGGAGGGCTATTGTTAGTTGGCTGGCATTTCTGTCTCCCACTCTTTGAGAGCCTTCTTGTCCATGGCTGTAGGACCTGAGTGTCATTCTCTTAACGGTCAGTGTATGTTTATCGTGTCTAATTTTCCTTCCTTTGTCTCTGTTCTCCCACTCTCACTCCTCATCTTTTTTTTCTTTTTTCATCTGTTCTCATTTCCTCTGTCATTTCCCTTTTCCCGTTTCTCACTCTCCTCTCCATGCTCAATTGCTTTTTTTTTTTTCTTCCCTGCTGTTGACTTTGTTTCTCTCTTTCTCTCTCCTTCTCTAGCTGTTACAAGCCAGAGGTCTGAGGATGTGATCCCAACACTTCACTCCAGCCTTTTCATTTCTTGTTTTTATCTTTATTTTTGTACTGCTGTGCACGGCAGCCCCTTGCCCCACGGTGACACCTCCCAGCCCCCTTTGTTCTTCACGTGCAGCCACTGTTTTTTACAGACTCACCTCGGAGGCCCGAGCCTCCAGCCCTGGAGGAGAGCAGATGCTCCATGGACCCCCTGGGCTGCTGTATGGGCTGGAGCCCACGGCCCCCTCCCGTGCCTGGCAGGCTGGCTTTCCTTAATGTCACAGTGGCCCCTGCTGGGGACATCAGTGATCAGCCACTGCAGCCTGCTGTCCCTTCCTGAACACCCTGCATGCCACCCGGGGCCCCGGGGTGGTGGCAGCCGTGGAAAGACCAGTCCTCACCCTTTTGCTGTTGCAGGCAGCTGGTCTGGTCTTGTGGCCAGAAGACAAATGCAGAGCCACTGTCCCTTTTTGGGCCACCTGCTCTGCTTGTGGGGTGTCCCTGTGCTGGGTATCACGCTCCTTGGTGCCCCCTCCCTGTCCCCCAAAGCAGCCCTGTGTTGGCAGGGTGAGGAGGAGACAGATGTGCTGCCTGGTACCTGGAACACGGTGGCACCTTATGTCATGTCAGTGAGCCCCAGGAGATCCCTGTCTTTGAGAGTGGGGTGTTTGCTTCACTGCTGTGCCCGAGGACACCAGGTTGTAGTAACTCCTGAATAAAATTCCCAGTCTGTTCCTCCTTGCTGCCTCTCATTTCAAGTGGCAGAAATTCGGTGCTGGTAGAAGGGGGTGGAAGCTGGAGACGAGTGGTTTAAATTCGTCACCTGGAGCCAACAGAAGCTGCTTGTGCTGCATCTGTCTTCTGGGGGCTGGAGGTACTTCCCACTGCATCTGTGCTGCATCCCTGCTGCAGGCAGCTGGGTTACAGGGCAGGTTTTCTTCCTGATGTCTCCATCCCTAAATCATAACAGAAAGTGAGGACCACCTGTCTAGCTCGAGTATTGACCCCACTGCACCTCAGGGACAGCTGAGCGGGGGGCAGAGGTGTGGAAACTTTTGCCAGTTGCCAGAACCAGGACTGGAGTTTGGTCCAAAAGATACAAACCTCAAGATAATATTTAACAGAGTAAGTCAATCTGGAGCCAAAACCCCTTTCAAATGAAATTTATTTCTAATTTCAGAGAGTGGCCTATAATATATATACATACATTCATATATGCGTGTATATATATGTATATTTTCAATAAAAAAACCCCAAACTCATAGCAGTCACTATTTAAACACTACCCTGAAGTCTTCTCCTTCACCTCCTGGAATATCTGAGTTAGGAGATAGAAGCAGTTGAGATGTCCTTGTATTAAAAGTATTTCGAAAGGCTGACAGAAGGGGATGGGGGGCTGCTCCAGTGTTTTTACCTAGGGCCAGGGCTTTTCACCGAGGAAAGTGCAGCAGTGGAGTCTGGGTGCTGCTCCAGCAGGGAGGCAGGACACGTGCTTGGGGGTGTGATGCTGGACTCGTGCCTGGGAGTCAGTGAGATGTGAAGAGTTGCCTGGCTGAGCTGAACAGCACACTGAACAGCACACGCCGGCTAAGAAAAGAAGCAATTAGGGAGATGGAAGAGGAGGAGTGATGGGAGGGGAAGGGGGAAGAAGGACGAGCAGCAGGAAGGAAGAGGGAGGCAGATTGATTTCACAGTTACTGGAATCTCTAACTACATCAGTCACATTGTCTTTCAGCAAATGTTCCAGGCTAAGATTGTGGCTGAATCACATGGTTCATGGAAAGTTCAACTCCCCTTATTCCTTTTCTCAGAAACTATCAACTTAGGACCGTTGCTGTGTGTCATGTCATCATCCGTCCTTCCCCCCCCCCAGCTCTTTTGGATGGATAGCCTGGAACACCCTGGGAAGCATTGAGGGAGCAGAGGGTCTGCCTGCTTTTCCTCTACAATCCCCACAGCAGGCATTTTTTTTTACCCTTCTCAGTAAAGCATCCTGGGTCTGACAACATCCTGTGCAGAAACCCTCTGAGAGGCAATTGAGCAAGGTCAGGAATGAGTGCATGTGAGTGTAGGTCTGATGGGGAGAAGGCAGAGATGCACTTTTCTCAGCTCATGGTTTGATTCATCCAGCCCAGCACTTGAGTGATCCTGGTGTATACTCCATAGTGATTTGGACGTGCGCATCCCATTCCCCAGCTGACCAAACCAGCTAGAAACCACCTGCCACTGGGTTCCTTGCAGGCCAGCGGACCTCCAGAATCACCCTAGAGAAAGGAAAGAAAAATGGGGTGATGGTGATCCACCAGCTTCTCCTGCTGGAGATTACAGTGGCTTTGAGTCCTTGTGCACAAAGATTCCCACATGCCCTCAACTTGTGCCCGGGACATCTGCAACACTCCTTATACCTTAGGCAGATGTCAAAAATAGTTTCCACTGCAAACATCTGACTCATTGTTTCATTCCTTCATCCTCCTGTTGCAAATTCCTCCCCCTTAGCCGGGTCCCAAGAAGTTGACAGCAATACTGTTTCCTTCTTCTCCGTGTGGCATTCCCGAATATGTGGAGAGGAAGGAAGCTGGTGGAATTTAACCAGATGCACGGAGGGATGGGAGACAGAGGAATTCCTTGAGATTGATAGGAATGAAGGAACGGACAGGTTACTGTGTGTGATGGATGCTAAAGAAGCTGAGGGAGTAAGAGACCGATACGGACACGGGACTTGAAAGTGGGAGGGTAAAGAGTGGAGAATGGGCTGAAATGAGGAAAGGAGTTTAGGTGTATTTGGATCCTGCCTAAGGGAGAAATGGTGGGAAGAAGTAGTACTGAGCTGCTGTTGGCCACTTAGATCAGAGGAAGTGTCAGGGGCATCAGGCATTTTATGGTCTTTTTACCCTCGTTTTTGGCTATGGAGTGCATTTGGGAGACTTGGGACACACCCCACCTCTGATAGTCAACTCTGATCCCAAAACTCCTCTGTCACCTGGCAGGCATCTTTCTTGCCCTGATGGTAGCCAGCACACAGCATCCTGGGAGAAATCATGTAGTGATAGGTCTCGCTGCAGATGTCCTGCTGGATGAGCTGCACGTCCACCTTCTGTAGAACATTGCTGATGTGCCCTGAGGGGTAGAGCACCAAAAGCAGTGTGCCTGTGAGCAACGGTGGAGCTTACCACCGTTTACCATGGTTCCCCAGCCCATCCCCATCTCACTGCCTGCTGAAAGCTGCCGGCTGAATTTCTATCCTGTTCTCCACTGGCATCACGGTCTCTGACTTTCAGCAGAGCTCTTCACCTGCATGGAAAGAGCAGCATTCCCTTTCAGTCCTTTTCCCTACGGGGATATGTTGTGGGCACCTCAGCTTTTGGGACAAGGAGGATTCTGTTTTGGGGAACCTCTGGGATGTCAGAGGTTTGGCTTTGCTTCTCACTGAGATTGGATGTTAAGCTCTTCCAGCTAAGTATGCAAACGAGCAGTGCCCAGTTCTGGATAGACCCCTGAGTGTTTCCGTTCAGGAAGCAGCTGGAGCAAGGGTGTGAGTCACTCACTGACCTGGGTGAGCACATCAATATTCCTGTGCCATGCACTGCCAGAGAACAGCTTGGACCTGTTTTGCTGGCCCTATGGGAAGGGAACATGGTGAGTCCATACCCATGCAGCTAAACTCTTCACAAACTAGAATGGACTCATCCATACCACTCCATGGGAACAGGTCTGGGCCCATGTTGTCCCCCAGCAGCGTCTGGGGGCTATGTGGTCAAAATAGTCAAATGGTACGAGGTCACAGCTAATAATTACATAGTGTGATCCTCAGGGGACACTGCACTGCTCCTATTTGCTAGTTCCAGTGTTGCTGGGAGGACCCAGATCCTAGGGCCTTTGCCATGTGGAAAATGTTGCTGCAGGGGCCACAAATAGGTGTCCCCAGGAGACCCAGTGCTGGTTTGATGAAGAGCAGATTTATGATCTCAGCTTTCTCTGGCCAGGCCCTGTCCTTGGGGAATGTCCCTGGGGAATGTCTATGTAAGCATGGGGTTGGGCTTTGGAACTGGGGCTGCTCCATGCTGTCACCATGGCTGAATAGCCACTAGACAGACCCCCTAGCTCCTGAAGGGCTATTCTAATCTTTGGATGAAGGAACACGTGCTGTCCCCATGTAGATTACCAGACTCTCACACCTGCCTCTCTGAATGAGGTTTCAAGACACTCAAGAGGTAACTTTGGCCAACCTGTGACCCAAAATCGAGGGAGGTGAAGGAGGCATCATGCCTTGGGGTGAACAGAAGCCTATTCTGCCTACCCCACATCTGAACCTATATTTCTGCCTTGGTTCTTCTACAAGGCCACCAGCAAAGATCTTGCACCTACCGCCTTCCTTGAGAGCTCCCCAGCCAGTGATCCAGCAATGAAGGCCAGGCTCAAAGAAGTGAGAAGGAGCAGGCAAGCAGATTGGCTGGATTAAAGGTGAGATGATCACAGGATGGTCCAGCTGGAGCAGGGCCACATCATAATCATGGCTGTCCTCCTCATAATAAGGGTGGAGGAAGAGGTGGATCACCTTGAAGGACACCTCTGTGTGGCTGGTAGCATTTTGAAAATATTTGCCCAAGTAAACGGTCCAGATGGAGGCAGAGGCCAGTCTGTAGGACACAGCAGAGAAGACAACTCATCACATGCGCAGAGAAGGACGTGCAGAGCCTGGCTGCTTTTGTTGCAGTCTTTTGAGGAGTCTCTGATATGGATGATCATCTCCCTCAGAGGGGCCTCTTTCTTTATTTGGCTACTGATATATAAGGTTAAGAGTGGCGCGGAGGTGAGGGCATTCAAAGGCATGACAACCCTTTACAGATACAGGCTAAAGCCAGGGACAGCCTAACAACGTGGCACCTCTGAGAACAGGACTAACTGCCAAAGGAGACCCCGTGTCCAGCGGGAGGGCGAGGAGCAGAGGGGAATCGCCTTGACCCTAGGGGTGGGCAGCATGGGACCCAAACAGCATCCTCCGCAGGTAGTGGTGTCCTGACCCCATCCTAGCACACGCTGACACTGCCATGGTTGTGACAGCACAGGAATACGCCAGAGCCAAAGCAAAGGTGGAGCTGTGAAATATCTTCCACTACCATGACCCTCCCCAAGCTGCTGTGCGAATCCCAGCCCTGCCTCTTCTTCCCTGCATGCACAGCCAAATACGAGCGCATGTGTCCATACCCCTTTCACCACCTCCAAGCCACAGAGAAGCATGGTGTGGGTGCCAGATAAGGGGTGTGTCGGCCCTGTGACATTTTCACAAGCTGGATAATCCTCCCGTCACGCTTGACATGGAAAGCGATGCAAATCCTTCTCCTGTCCAGCACCCTCCCC
>JAAGNO010008210.1:12766-36348 GCA_033439905.1 Ceryle rudis
CTCCATTTACCTCTCATCCTGAAAGCAGTGCGCAGCTGAGACCACCCAGCGGTCAGCAACCAGCGTTCCCCCGCAGATGTGGCGTCCCCGAACCTGCAGGCTGGCCTGCCATGGCCATTCTCCTTCCACAGAATTGGCACCGCCCACGATCCTGCTGAGAGGGGCTTGCAGCCCACAGTCTGAGGAAGAGGAGACACAGCAGGTAGGTACTTCAGGGAAGGAAGGAAGGAAACAAACATGACATACTGTACCTGTTTTTCCTTTCCTACTTAACTGAATGAAGAGTTTGACCTTGAATCCTTTGCCTTACCCAGCCAGCAGATGCTTTAATACTGTCCAGAACAGGTCTAGTGAGCACTCCCCTCTGATGCCTACACAGCCTTACCCCAACCTCCAGCTGCAGCCTGGGAATGCCTTTGAGGCAGCATACTGCCTGCGCTACCTGCTGTCCTGTCAGGGAACATTCACAGTCATCCCCTTTTGCTGCCCACTAAGGCTCCAGAAAAACCAAGCAGGGAAATCAAAGCACAAGCTCTCTCCCTCTCAGTGTTCGTGCAGGCATGGGTGATTTCCCTGGCTGGAGCCTTGCAGGATGGCATTACTTCACACAAACCAGCAGAGTGGTCCAACAGGCAGCCTGTGGGTAGTACTTGGCCTGTGAGACACGTCTGTCTGGCCTGATGCCTCTGCTTGAAGGAGATGGGGAGCAGCTGTCCAAAGGCAAATGTCTGCTCAGGGCTCGGCACAGGGAGCTGGCTCGTTGCTGCTGCCACTGCAGGGTGAGGCAGTGGCACTGCTGCTGTGGCGCTGGGGAGAAGATGATGGCACAGGGGAGGGTGCGTGTTTATGCTGGGGTGGCAGGGGGAAAAGGGGAAACTTGAAGCTATGTGGCATCTTGAGCCTGCCTGGGTGATGTGCAACTGAACATTTCCTCACCACAGCGCTTCTCGTCAGACAGGTCCTTGCAGTCTGCAGTGGTGTCACACAGAGGGTTGGGTTTCTTCACACAAGTCCCATCTTCACAGCGGTAGGTAAAAGGACCACAGGGAACCCCTGCAAAGAGGGAGGTGAGCCAAGGTTCAGAGAGGGCAGCAGGTTGTAGTTGCAGCCTGAAGTCCTCTGAGTGGGGGAGAAAAGGCAACAAAGGAAAAAGGGGGAACGCCATAAATGATGATGGGGAATTTCTGGGCAAGGTTGGTCAGCTACAAATGGTGCAAATGTTGCGAGCAGGTTGGGCATGTTAAGAGGGACGTACACTACCAACAGCCTTGGCTTGAGCCTAGGGGAGGGTGTTTTTCAGCCCAGACCTGTCCCCTCCTTACCTTCACCGCACTGCTCCTCATCGCTCCCATTGACACAGTCCAGCTGCTGATTGCAGACCCTGCTGAACTCGATGCAAGTGCTGTCCTCACGGCACTGGAACTTTGCAGGGCACACTGCGTGGGAGGGAAGCACCCAGGAATGAGGCACACAAGACAAGGTGTCAGGTGTGAGGTCAGGGTCCTAAGTGTACCGGTAGGCTCGGCAACCTCTTCCCCCACCTGATAAGGTGTGCTTTAGACCATCTCTGCTACAGTGCAGCTGTAGTCTGCATTGTAGACTACTAGCTGCAGCCTGCTCTGCGTTGTAGGTGTGCCTGCACCCTGTCTTACACTTTGCTGATGCTGACTTAATTTTCCTTGACGTCTTGGCATGGCCTCGGACCTACCTCCTCACTACCGACTTGCCTTGGGGTGACTGCACTCTTGGCTGACGCCAGGTTGCCATCACCAGACCTCATCTGCTTGCCTTCTGGAGGGCTGCATCCTGTCTGGTGAGGTCGCTGCTCCTCCTGCCTGGTTGTCACCCTCAGCTCACGGGTCGCCTTCCCCTGCAGAGCAGCTGCTCCCTTTGCTCTCTGATAGGTGGATCCTGAACAACGGATTCCTCAGCGTCCATGAGCTCTGAGAGCTGCTCAGGATGGAGATGGCCTAAGGTGTCTACCCATGCCAGAGTTCGACTTCAGATTATACATTTTCATAGCAGGAACTTGTCCCATGTTTGTGTGTATCTGCTTGCAACACCAGACATGATGGGCCAGTACCTCCTGGGCATTTGCTTACTGCAATGACTATTATTTCTTCAGTAATTAGCATGAGACTTCCAGACGACTAACAGCACACGAAGGTCTGAGGCAATGTGAATGTGGATTTTACAGACAGGGACTGTTCCATAGAGACACGGAGTGAATAAGCAGAGATGCAACAGTGGCAAGAGTATAAGAAAGGAAGGAAATTGCAATCTTCCTATTTTCTTTTTCAAATATAAAGGGATGTTTGGAAAAGCTGAGAAACAAACACGTATTTTGTGCAATCTTGGTCTGTGTTAACCGGTGGAACTGAATGACACAAGATATTCCTGGGGCCAAGAAGCTAACAGGATTGAAGAAAGGATTAGATACTCCTGAGGATGCATATGTACCCATGTCTGGATGAGGGAAGCAAGCAAGCCCTGGTGTCAGACAGCTGGATGATGGGACAGAGAGCCCCGTCAGCAAAACTGCAGACAATACAAAATCCAACCTCGGCGATCCCGTGAGAGCTCTCGTATTTCCAGCACTGAATTAAAACTTCCTTGAGAAGGATTTCTCCTTCCTTTGACTTTGGATTTTTCTATACCTTCCTCTGAATCTTTCAGAATTGGTCGCTGTCTCCAGTGGTTCAAGGGAAAAACAGCTTTAGGGGACAATTAATGAAAAATAAGTGGTGGCAGAAATGTGACAAGCCCCCCTACTCACATAATGGATGGGAGAATAGATGAATTAAGTGTCATGCTTGAGCCTGAATAGATGTTCCTACAAGAATGGGGCTTTGCAGGAGTCCTGGGATGCTGGGTATGGTGTCTGCATCAGCACTAACTGCTGTTGACATGAAGAACTGATGGCTGGGCGAGGACTTAGATGCTCCCAAATTGGGGTGCAAGACACGAGGGAGCATCTGTACAGATCAAGGGTCGCAAATTGTCTGGGGGGAAAGGAGAGAGAGCAGGGCAGCGGTGGGCTTGGGGAGGTGTGGACAGGGTGGGAGGATTGGCAGGGGGATGCTGAGTGGTATGACAGCAGAGGGGGCTGTAAGCCAGGGCTGAGGTTGATTGTCGGGCCTGGATGGCAGGGAAAGCAGGACAAGGTGGGGGACAGTCTGGGCAGGGGCTTCTTCCAGGCTGCCTGGAGCTTTTGAGGCATGGGTACTAGGGGGTTGTCCCTGGAAGACTTTACTGTGCTCCTCCTTCCTGAGCAAGCTGAAGCCATGTGACAGTGGGATAAGGCTTTTAAGGATGCAGAGGTTTGAGCTCCTGGAGGGGAGCTCTTCCTAGGTGAGCTGAATCCTCCCCATCTCTTCCTACCTTTGGATGAGCAAGGGGCTGTGTTCTGCTGAGACCAGGGATCACTAGAGAGACGAAATCACTCACCACAGTTTCTTTCATCCAGCCCATTGGGGCAGTCCTTGATCCCATCACAGGCTGGAACACACAAGCCATTCACAGAACACAGGAACTCTCCAGGACAGGCTGGGAAACCATCAGAGAGTAGTTAGTCCCCAGTGACTGGAAACTTCTTTGCGGTACAGCACCGTGGCTCGAAAGTGGACCATGAAGCTGAACACCTTCCTGACCACACGTGCTCTGCAGCAGCGTGCTGGCAGCACTCACTGTGCTTCCCAAAATCTGCCGCTTCCTCTGCTCTGATCAAGAGTAAATGGAACCAGACCATGGGCCTTCCATCCCCACCAGGGCCCTTCCCCTGCTCCCCATTGCACCAGTGGGCAAGAACCAGGGCAACCATGTAGCCTGGCGTGCTCTACCCCTGTTTTAGTGCAGGTTCATCATGCCCAAATGCTGCGGGGAAGGTGAAACAGGTTCTTTGGAGTTTTTGTGAAACCTTGGTTGGGGCCTTGAAGGGGTTGGTGTTAGACATGGGTTGACAGGTGCACGTATTCAGGGACTGGTATCTGGTATGCGTTACGGGCACCCTTTAGGAGGGAGATGGAGAAACCTTGGAAAGACAGACCGTGGGCATGCATTTGCATACGTTTCTATGCGTATTTGTGTGTGGTTTTGTTTGTTTCTCAGTTGCACAGATTCCAGGGTGAGCAGGCAACAGCTCTGAGAGCTCTTATAATCGAAATAAAAGTTGCTTCAAGCTGGAGATGGTCTCTCATTGAATTCTCAAGGCCAATCCATGACGGTTACAGGGGTGAGACTGTAGACAACTCTCTGACCTTGAGTTTTGGCACAAGGATGCTCTAGCAACATGAGGCAAGGCCACATGTGCAGAAGCAGCTTTGCACATAAATGCCACTTCTTTTGGGGAGATCAGTGGTGTGTGCATCACTGATTTGTGAGCATGTGCTTGAAGGGCAGATGGCACCTAGAGCTCACAGGATGTGTCTTGTGTTTCTTCTAACAACAAGCCAAATGCACAGAAGGTGCTGGTAGCCACCACCCCACTAAGGAGCAGGGAGGAGCCTGAACTTACGGTCAGATTGGTTGTAAAGGCTGTAAGCTGCCTGTACACCCGGGCCAGTTAAGGAGATCTGTGAGGTGAAGGTGATGGTGATGTCAGCAGAGGATGTGACTGGGATCCGCTCAGCGTAGTCTTGCAGTGTCCGCAGGCCACACAACCTGAGAAGCAAGCACAGGCAGGATGTCTTGGGCAGGGAAGAAGGAGAAGGCAACAAAGTGGGGCAGGGGCGCTTGGTCGGGCTGGTGTGGACAGGGGGACCACACAGACTGGGTGTTGGGGGGAAGTCAGGAAGGCAAAATGGCTTCAATATGGCACGAGATCCACAGTCCAGAATGACCCTACTATCTTTGGGCATTTGCCACTTTCTTGGCAAGTGTTGAATTCAGGCCACACAAAACAATTCAGTTCTTAGATTGATCTTGCCAAGGAAGCCATGTTGTAGAAGCTGCGACACTGACAGTTTAAGAGAGGAAGGCAGGGAGAGAAAAAGTGGAAATCCTAAGCCAGGGGGATATAACTTCTTGATCAGACCCTTCAGAGGAAAAGAAGTTACTCCCACGGGAGGAGTGGAGAGGAAGTTAATGAGATGGGCTGAGGAAAGTTTTGGAGGGAAAGGGGCAATTTTGCAATAAGTGGGAGATAAAACAAATGCCATAGGTCCTTCCATCTCAGAAGCTGCTTTGAGGAGATGGGAGTGCAGCAGCTCTCAGCTCTTTGCACCTGGGCAGTGGTGGGCAGCAGCCCCAGCTATGTATGGATGCTAATTTTGGGGGAGTGCTGCAGTGGGAAGTGGCTGCAGCGAAGAAGGAGGATATGGAGCTAGGCAGAAGATCTGTACGGAGGTGGATGCAAGGCAATGGCACATACAGATAATATTGCAGAGGTGGTGACAGGCAGATTTGCAAACACAGGAGACGTGGGAGGACACCAAGGTTACACACACAGAAGAAAACTAGGAAGCCTGATGCAAACAGCAAGACAGAGAAGGCAGGCTGGTAGCTCGAAACAAATCTGTAAGAAATGTGCCCATTGGGGAGCTGGTGAGTAAGAGACACTGAAAAAAGAGGTAGAAAAGCAAGAGGCACCAGAACAAACAGTGGCCACTTAGTGTGGTGATAAAGGCTCTCTTTCCTCAAATCTGTTGTTCAAAGTGAGCAGGGAACCTGCAGAGGTTTAATCCCAGGTGGGAAGTGAAACACAGAAACCAGGACCCCAGCACACACCTTCTGTTCTGAATTGTCCACTGGCCTTGGGTACAGGGCAGGTCATGCTTCTGTCTGCTGAGTGAGTAGGCATCAAACCACAGGGTAACCCCATAGTCGAGGGATGGGACCTGCAGGCAAGGGGATCCAGAGCAGAGTGTAGATGGCTCCTATGAGTGCTGCAGCCCACTCCATATGACAAGAAGCAAGCAGGGTAGATGTGAAGGGGAGAGCTGCCAATTCACACGTTGCACGCCAGAAGAAAGCACCCTGTAAACTGGGGCCATGCCACAGCCCACCGTGGCTCTGCTGCTGGTCTCAAAGCATGGTAATCCCCAGCAATTTCTAGCAATCTGGTTCTGCCTTGAAAAATTCCTTTGGAGACCAGATTTCAGATCCTTCCTCAGCTCTGACATTTCTGCACTGGCACGCAGTATTAGACTCCTTCCCCTTCAGAAACTCCCATTATGTGGAGGCCAGGCAGGCTGCCACCCTCTGCTTGCTTCTCATGATGATCTGACTGAGAGCACTGTCTGTAGCCTCCCTTAATGTGAGGAGGTCTCCATGGGTTTCAGGGATGGGGTGGATGCTCCTGTGGGAGCTGGTTCTTACCGTCATATGCCAGGTGCACTGTGTATTGGGTGAGTAGTAACTGGGGTAGTGTGGGGTGCTGATCTTCCCCTGCAGCTCCAGGCCCTCCCGCAGAGTTATATTCACTTCACAGGCTGTAAATAGAGACATTCAAAGACCTGCTGCTACCTGTCAGCTCAGCCTCATCCTGGGGATGCCTCATCCCATCGAGAGAGGGAGAAAAGGGGTTCTAAGGCCTGATGCTGAATGTGACTGGGGTGTTCCACCATCCTCCTTCAAGGGGCCATTTCTACCTGGAAAGACTTTTAGCCTCCTCCTCTTGTCCAGAGAGGGTAATGGTAATATATATGTCTGCTTTTACACTTTTATATTGCATTGACATTTATCTGCAAGTTGAGTCTGGAAATGATGTCCTGGCCACATCTGGTCTGTCCATGCACAAGAGCTCAGCCGTCCCTTAAAATATCATTCAGGCTCTGCTTGCCCGAGCCTGGGCTGTCAAGAGTAGACCAGATGCTAATGTATGAGTCCAGGTGAGGGAGCAACATCTAACCTGCTTTTTATTGACCACCTCTACCCTCTGTAATCTAGAGTGAATTCTTCCCCTAATGGGGATGGAGCACGTCTAGGAGCTGTGATGTTGTAGGAGATAACCTGTCACTCGCCCATGTCTATGGCCATCCTCCTCTAGCCTTCCTTACCTTTGAGGGGCACCACCTGCGCTGAGAGGATGAAGGGGTCATAGTAGCTGTACATGGCTTTCTTCCACACAATGGACATGACAGGGCCAGATGAAAGGACTTCCACAACGGGTTCCTGCCGGCTGCAGCCATAGATCCTCAGGGGAAAGAGATAAAAGGATGGGAGTGAAACAAGCAACAAACAAACAAAATTGAAAAATGCGGAAGAAAGACAATGGAGGTCTGTGTTACCCACAGCACAAGCCTGCTGCAAGGCACTAACTGAATCAAATAAAGGGCCAGCAGAGAGACAGCTCATGCTGCTGTAATCTCTCAGACTGCAAGACTGGCTGTGTGATATCCCACATCAGTGACTTCAGCTGATCAGCAAGAGACAGGTTCTGCATCAAAGAGAATTTCCTCTGATAGAGTCTAACACCTTCCCCTGCTGTGGTGTGTTGTGCTGCCCTGCCCGGCTTCCTCACCGTGCTTACCCTGCTCAGGAGCTACCTACGAGGTTATGAGGTGTTTCTCCAGGGGCCCAGCTGTGTCATACATAGCCAGGCGGTCCCTGCAGTCTGTGAGAGTCCACTCCAGGCGCAGCTTGATCATGTAGCCCTTGAGGCCATGGAGGTGCCAAAGACAACTGGAGGCCAGGTAGTCCGGGCCCTCCAACCTTAGGACGTCGTCTTCCTGGACATAGCTGTACCTGTAGCAACCTGAAGCCAGGGGAAAGATAGAGGGATTTTAACCTCAGGGTGATGTAAATGGAGGCAGAGGGGGGCTTAGGGATGGTTGTAAGGGAAATCAAGATATGGGATTGTTGCTTGGGATATCAGCATGAGCCCTGCTTCGGGGTAAGGCTGACTCATCCCAGTGATCTTAGTTTACTTTTACCCATGCTGTAGGTAGCACTGGTTCCCTTGTACCATTGCCCCACTTTCTCTCTATAAGAACTGTCCCCTCTTCCTTGGTTAAGCTAATATTACTTCAGACTTTAAATGTCAGCACAGCACTGTTATCTTCCACTGGCTTGATTTCCTTTTTCACTTCGTTCTCCTCTCACACCCCGTATGCTTCCTGGCTTTACATCCCCCTTGTCTGACTTCCAGGTTTCAGCAGGCTTCCAGAACAGGATTTTTGAGTAAAAGTAATTTTAAAGATGAGTTTCTAATAGCTTAGCTAATGCAAGCTGCCAGCCACAGCACTTACAACACTGCCCAGACTCCTAAATGACTGACAGCACATCCAATGCAGAGCCACACAAGAAAACCCACAGCTCAGCAGAATTTCCTGGGGTCTGGAATTATCCCTGTTGGACCAGTACACCGAGTGATTTGACAGGACTCATTAGGACATGGACGAGACTGAGGTGCTTGCACTGCCCCTCTGAGCTGGTATCTTCTACACAATAGTGTGCTGCTGGAGCAGAGGTGTCAGGGTGCTCAGAGCAGTCCAGCACATAGATTCATCATGTATTTTGGATGTGGTCAAGCAGTGGCACTGGTGTTCCCTTGCTACAGTTCTCATCTGCCCTTCCCACGGTTTACAACTCCAGGAAGCCAACAAACTTTCTGTCCCCTGTAAAAATCTCTCTCATAAAGTCACAAACTCAAAAGGAAAGGAAAAGATAGCCTACCCAGAGTGGATTTCAGCACTAATATGTCTTTCACACTGGATTCTGTTAGAAAGAAAATATATAAAGGAAGATAAACAAAAAGATAAACCAGTAGTATCTGAATGCTAGCAGGGCAGGTGATGACTCCCTTCCTTCCTATGTAAATGGCTCACAACTTCAGCATGGGGCATCCTACAGGTACTTCTCTCTCTGCTCTCAGGGACCTATTTCAGCTATGCCTTACTCACCCCATCTCTCTGGGAAATCTCTCTGGCCTCTGCCCCAAATCCAACAGCCCCAGTCCATCATTTCTGCCTTTTTTTTTTTTTCCTTGACTGTTTCCATGTGCTATTCCCGGACCTCTTCCCCTTCCCAGGAGAGCTGGGGATTGCTTCAGGCAGTCAGCCCCCTCCTCTGCCAGCCAAATCACAGGGCACAAGCCCACTTCCCAGAGCCTTCACCATCTGCTCACCCCTCCCCTGCTCTCCCACTTTATATAAGCCTCACTAAAAAGTACAGGAGTGGGGAAGGGAGTCTCTTGATGACCGCGGGTTGATGAGCTACTCTACATTACTATAGAGCCCTCCTCTGGAGAAGGCAGATGCAGAGAAAGCCACCAGCAAGGGCTATAAATCTGTGCAAAACCAGTCACAGGGTGGACAACACTTTAAGGAGAGCTGGGCTTTGCTCCAGCCTCCCAGCTGAACTGGAAGTGGACAGAGATCAGGTGCTACTGGGAATAATTGCCAAAATAAAAGGCACCGTGAGGTCAGTTGGGTGTGAGAACTGCTCTTGGGGGCTTGCCTAGGTCAGGGCTTTGGTCTTTTGCAGCTCCTAAGCAGAGCTTGCAATTCTGTGGGGAGAACAATTTTGTCATGGCAAAACCAGATGTGTTGTGGAAAAGATGATCCTGCAAGCACAAGGCAGCCTCCTAGAGAAGCTCGTGTGCTGTAGGGAAGGACATATACCGAGCTGATATTAAGTACTCTTTTATCTGAAGGCAATAAATCTGAGTTCCTGTAAGGAGAAGGAAGTTCTGAAAGTCTCTGGGGGAAGGGAGAAGCTAGTGTCCTGGGGTGAGGGTAGCTGTTAGCAAAAATTAAGTGTTGGGAGAAGCTGGAGAGGTTCCTGTGCTAGTCAATGGCTTGTAGCTCTGTGTCTTAAGGCAGGCTGCAGCAAGACTGAATGTTTAGAACTAAGCAGGTCAGCAGATGAGTCTGTCAGAAAGAAATGAAGTGCTAATGACTTGCTATTAGCTAGCTATTTTTTTACTGCAATTTTACAGAGCAAATGAAGCCAGAGGTTAAGTCACTGGCTTGAGGTCACCCTGGCCCAGTCGTATAAGTAGTTTCTGGGTTTTGTGTTAGTTACTGGACTATATTTCTGACTGTAGAGGGAGGCAGAAAGGATGAGGGAAAGCAGAAGGAGCTGGAGAAACTACAACTGGTGTGTTAATTCCAAAACAGAAAGATGTGTGGTCTGCTGAAGTGAATAAAGCAGTGAAACAGATGTGAAGGGAGTAAGAGGGGACTGGGAACTGCTGAAAGAATGGCACCATCATTTTTATTTGTTTATGAATTATATTATGAAGTAAGTAAATAAAGGGAAAATGTTATTCGGGCTGACTTGGAAGTCTTTAGCATATTATGGTATATTTCATAAGAAAGATAGTTTAAATTGGCTGAGCATAAGGTCTGGGATGCTGGAAACGAATCCTAAGTAGAAGTTAAGTGGCTAATGGTAACTTCGGGAGGAGGTGTCTTCATGAGATGCTAATGCAGCCTCAGAATAAGATTTTAACATAATGATCTAGCTGAGGGACTGAAAACAGTTTTGAGGAAAACAAATTTTGTCTGGTGACACAAAAAAACCCCCGAGACTCTCAAAACTATTGAGATGGGCAGGGAAAAGTTAAAGAAAGTCTGGGTGGGATATATTAAAATAAGATTCACCTTAGAAAAATGCAAGATAACGTGTCTGGGGAAAAAAAGAACTTGGAGATGTATCACTTCATGAGAAGAAACTTGGAAGCGCAGAGCCACAAAGATGATGAAGGGAGTGGAACATCTCCCTTACGAGGAAAGGCTGGTGGAGCTGGGTCTCTTTAGCTTGGAGAAGAGGAGACTGAGGGGTGACCTCATTAATAAAGACGTAAAGGGTGAGTGGCAGGAGGCTGGAGCCAGGCTCTTCTCGGTCTCGACCAAGGATAGGACAAGGGGCAAAGGGTGCCAGCTGGAACATAGGAGGTTCCACATAAATATGAGGAAAAAAAAATTCTTCACAGTGAGCATAACAGAGCACTGGAATGGGCTGCCCAGAGACGTTGTGGGGTCTCCTCCTCTGGAGGCCTTCAAAACACGCCTGGACGTGTTCCTGTGTGACCTGCTCTAGGTGACCCTGCTCTGGCAGGGGGATTGGACCGGATGATCTTTCAAGGTCCCTTCCAACCCCTGCCATTCTGTGAAATGAGAGTGCCAAGAGGAGGGAAGGAATCTAATGTATTTTAGAACCTGTGAGTTTTAGGGCTCTGTAAGAGGGATCAGATCAGGCTGAGAAGTTAAGTATCTTTATAAAGCCCAAATACAAATTCCCTTAGACATGAATGTATTGAATACAGACACATCCCTAGTCTTTTATCTAACACCTATTTTAGAGCAGTTCTGTAGGAGTGGTTTTTTTAAACAGTCCGTGGGCAACAAATAAATAATCCTTAAAACCATATGCCAAGTGGCAGCGGTGCTTTGTCTCAGAGGAAGACTAGTGGTGACTCAGGTACATTGCCTTTGTTCTTCTCCGAATCAAGTAGCCTGGAATAATCTCCCAAAGGAAAGTAGAAAACCTAATTGCTTGCTATTTTTGAGCTCAGCTGATCAAAGCCATGACCCGTGTAAGATCTTACTCCACAGAGCCAAAGCTGATGGGAGAAAAGAAAAGAAAAAAAAAGTTACCTAGCTGATCATGGTCAGATTTATCTCCAGTAATCTTTAAACCTTCAAAGGAAGGATGCTTTTTAAAAATTAAACTTCAATTCTCCTCTATTTGGAAGAAATACTTATATCACCTGATCCTCAAATTTTCCCTATCCTCTTCAGGTTTCCCCCATCCCCTTCAGTAGTGACCTCTGTTTTTTTCTCATAGCTTCCCTTCAGCACCTTTTAAGTCTCAGATCATTTCTGACTGCTCAGGCCACAGCTAATCAGCTGGTACTTACCCAGCAGGACCAGTGAGTCTGGGTTGACCCTGTACTCTGTCTGGTAGGACAGGCTGCCCAAGCCGTTGAAGCTGGTGGAGAGCTTTTGGTGAAGCGTTGTGTTTACCCTCTCAGCAGTTACCTCCTTCTGCTGACTCTCGGGGATTTGGAGGGCAAACCAGAAGAAGAAGGTCAGAGCCCCCTCCCTAACAGAAAAATACCATGTTAAATATTCTCTCTCTTCCTCTCCAGAATCACCAGAGAGGCAAACCCCAGAGACTAAAACCCCATTGTTCTTCCACTAAACAGACTTATCTGTGTGGACTTTCCAGCTCACTGCTGTGACCCAGAGGAATGACTCTGAGTAGGGCAGGAGAGCTGCTGTGTCTGTGGTGCTAGTTAATGCTCAGTCCTTTTGGGGAGGAAGCCATCTGGCTTTAGTGATGACCATACGTGATCAAATTAATGTGATAATTAATCAAGACTGGTCTAATGAGTAGTCTCATTTCAGGTAGAGCTGACCTTTGGTTACTACTGACCAGAGGTTGAAAAGAAACACTCAAGACTTCATTGTCTCACCTCCCAGTGGTGACAAGTGGATGATTTATGACTCAGTACCTTACCACAAGCCATTAATGCTGGGCAGGCTCAAGCTGCAGGAGACTGTGACTGGGAAAGCTCTGTTCAACCAGCTGGCAGAGAAAATTGGCTGGGGGAGGGGGAAGAGATGTTGAAAAAAAACCTTTGTTCAGTAAAAAGCTAGAGGAAGAATTGCAGCTGAAACTTTTCTTTCTCCAGTTAAAAATGGAGTTACATAAAAATTGGAATTTTCCTTAGTTGAAGAACAAATTTAGGGGTATAGTTTTCCACGGGAAAAAGAAGAATTCAGAACTAAATGTATATGTCAGTTTGGAGGTTATTTCTGCTTTCTTGATCTACTGTGATGACCTGAAAAGCTGTAGTCCCACACTATCCCATTCCACTGTTACCCTGTTCCCAGGTGGACCATGCTCCTTGGCTGGAATACCTTTTAGATGGTGCATTCTAGCCTCTCCCTCCTGGTGCCTAGATTCAGGCCATAAAATTACTTTCTTGAATGGGACAAATTAATTTCCAGCGGGTCGTCATGGCCAGATTTCAGTGAAACCAGAGTACAATTGATGGGAAGCTCTCACACACGAACAAGCAAATATGCTGTGGGTGCTACTCACCCAAAGGCATACACTGTGCTCGAGTTGTAATATCGACCCAGCTCTGTGGCACGAATCAGTTCCTTCAGCTGCAACGAGAATATCGTCTGATAACTATTGTGCAATGTTACAGTGGCAAAGGACCTACGGCAAACTTTCTGTTTGATCCCTCTCGCTGTGCAGACCCACCAAGTCCATCACTTGGTACCCGACCCCTTCCTCTTTCTACCCACTGAACTGCCTCAGGGCTAGCTCTGGTCATGAAATTGCCCTCACCATCTTCTGGAGCTTAGCTGACTCCAACCAGAAGGCTCTGGACTCCACCTGCCCAAGGTCCGGGGAGTACTGGCGATTGAGGACCTGGAGGCTGCCACAGTAAAACTGCAGGATGGCTGGTTCCAGGTGCCATGGTCTGTAGTCTGCCAACAGAAGACACTACTGGATTACCTTGATGATATGTAGGAGAGAGGGGTTTACCCTCTGAGTCTGTATGAGTCTGTAAAGATCACCCAGAGTCACTATGTGCTTTGGGCTGGGCATTGCCTTGACTACACCCCATCCACCTCCTGTGTGGGGACAAAAAATGTTGAACTTTTACCTAGGAAATACCAGGTTGCTGCAGCAGCTCCAGCCAGCAAAAGAAACGCTATCCCAAGGGGCACATAGCGGAGGCAGTCGCGTGAGTTAGTGTCTGATTCGTCCTTCGAGAGGGAGTTGGCATCTTCCTCTTGTTCCTCGGCCTCCATCAGGGGCATCTAGTGACAGAGCACACCGCGATCAGGCTAGGTTTTCTGCATCCCTTTACAACTGTCTCTGAGGGTGCTCCTCTCCCAAGATCTATAACCCCGGGGAGATCTGTGTGCTACCCATCAAGGACTTTGCTCAGTGCAAATGTAAGTAAACCACCTAATCTTGTGGGAGACAGGCTTCCAGGACACTGTCCTGTCTACACTTCCTGGCAATCCCTCAGTTTTCAAAGGCATTCCTTGGGTTTTGCTTCTACCAAAACCACAAATGAGCACAATAATTAATTTCTCTGGAGACAAAAGTGGTGTCCTCCCAGGCCAGGAATGGTTTTAAAACTGGTATTTTATTGACCTGGAAATCAACGCAAAAGAAAATCCATGACCTCAAATGCACACAGAAGTTGCACAGAACAACCACAGCCTGGGAGCCTGAAGTTGCTTTTTGCCTCCTGGGCCATTTTGTTCTTGGTCCCTAAAAATAAGCAAACCTTGCCATTCTGCGTGTCCCAGGGCTAAGACCATGCTGGCACTGACCCACTAGCTGAGACAGTGAGGAGAGATCACCTGAATAATATTCAGCCCTCTACCACCCTCTGCTTCTGCCTGGGGACACTCTCTGTCTTCCTTTGCCCCTTGTCACCCCCAGGCTGCTTCTTTTGCTTCCTCCTGACCACTCTCCTTCTGTCAGTCCCAGACTCGGAGGGTAAGAGAAGCCTTTGCCCAAGACAGCCACATTAATCTTCGTTATCTCACCCACTTTCCTTCTCCTTTCTCCTGCCATCACCCAATGTATGGCTGCCCTCAAAGACTTCCTGTGTTTCTGTGTCTGGAGAAGAAAGGGATGTGAATGCATCCACATGTGAGGGCACAGAGGTCTTGGGAATGCCTGTGCCCTGTCTCAGTGTCTGTGAGTCATTCTTGTGCCCAGTGGTGTGTGTGAGCATGGGGGCATGAGTGCAATGGAGGAACCTGCTGCAGCTGCAGGAAGAGTTGGTCTCATGAACGTTTTAACCTGCATGGATGCCTTGGAGAATTCACACAGTATGGGTGTTTTCTCAGTCTCCTTGCTTTCGCCCAGTTACCGAGCCCTAAGCCCTCCAGGCTGCCTTGCAATACAGAAACACGCTCGCAGAACATAAACACCAGGTAACTCACTCTGGAACATTAAACCCAGCTTGGTGAACATCAGCACTCGGACAATCAGCCGCACATACGCGTGCTCTAATGCACCCGTCCAGAGAGGCATGCGGTGCAAACAGTCCAAGCAGAGACTGCCCTCCCTTGCTTCAAATACGTCACTTTTCTATGCAACCCCTGGGGGGATCTCCTCCCCAGTGACCGAACCAAGTTGCGTGGTCCAGGAGAGCAGGGGCACCTCTCCGCTATCACAGCATCCCTTCAGAAACAGCAGGCACAAGCAGAGAACCACAGACGGAGGAGTGGGGGAAGGAGGGGCAGGAAGCAGCAGCAGAAGAGCCTCTTTGTTCGAAGATTTTATGGTAGGCACCGGGGTTTCCCCCAGAACTGCAGACCTACCTTTGAAGACTGCTGCCGCCTGTGAGGCCTGGCCCACAACCCCTACGCAGGCCAGCTCACACACGCATGGAGGTGGGGGAGAGGAGGACATTTATTTACCCAAGCTCAAGGTCTCCTCAGCGATCAATAACCTGATGCCATCTCCCTTCAGCTCGGCCTTTGTCCTGCACCGTCCTGCCACGATGGGTCAGCGCACCCCGTAAGATGGCTTTTTTCTTTTCTGAAATGGAGGCTTCAGAAGCTTGCAGGGGGAGAGGATCCTCAGGCTGAGCAGGAAGAGCCTGGAAATAGTCAGGGTAGGAGCCCCTCCAGCTGTGCAGAGAAGAACGACCCAGGAGCCTGGTGCAGATAGCTTATATCGTCCTCCTCAGGGGACAGGGAGTTGCTGAGCAACTGCTTTATTTCTTAGCTACCCTCCTTGGTCCCATTGGAGGGAGAGGTAAAACGCAGGATGTGTGCTCCCCAGCACAGGGCTGGAGCAGATGCTGGTTGACAGGTGTAGATCACTTGAAGGAGGGAAGATGGAAGATAGTTGTCAGCAGTGGATCCATCCGGTCACCACAGTGGTTACACAGATAAAAGCAAAATGCAGTGTCTCTCAGTACCTACCTGCCACACTCCTGGTCTTCTTTCCACTGCCCAGTCTCCTGACACACGGTGGCTCCCCGCACTCTGTTGCACTGCCACTCACTCCTCCCTGCAGCATCTGCCTCTTCTAGCCCCTGGTCCTCCTCACTTACCTTGTTTGCACCACCTTCTGCTTACAGCCCTACAGCTCTGTACATGCCCCTTTGTTTTTCACAAAAAAAAAAAACCCAACCACGATCCAACTAGAGCAGAGTAAATAGAGTTATTCTGTCAATAAATGGCTGGAGGGGATGGGAACATAAACGACTCTTGACCTGGGGCTGAGCTCCAGCTGGTGGCATTCACCTGGGGTGGAACTCATCTGGGCCAGGGCTCATTTGGAGTTATTCTGGCAGCTCAGCAGGTATAGCTGTTTTCAGCTCTGCCACTGGTTCAGGTTTAGTCTGGAACTGCGTGAAGACCGAAAGCCATTTCTGTAGTTGCCTCATAGTGGGTTCTAGTAGATAAATGTCAAATGTGGATGAAAATTTGCAGTGTTTGACTGGGAATGCATCAGCATGGTTGTCCCAACTAACTCATTGCTGTAGATATGGGAAAGTGAGGCATGCAATGAAAATAAGAAGTGCTTTCAGAATCACTTGAGAGATTTAAAAGACCAGATTTAATTTAAAATGGGTTACTTGGAGCAAAACTTTCCCCAGATAACTGGTGACTAGCTGCATCTTTAGGCATATATTTATATATGGCTTTCCCTAGCTTACACTATGAGGGCTTGCCACAGTGGGTCAAAACCCAGCTAAGGGTATTTCCCAGTGCCAGAGACCTTACTTTTTTTTGTATCCAGTTTTACTGGAAAGAAGCATCCTCCTTCTCTGGTGTTTTCAGCAGAACAAAAAATATAGAATCTCAATCTGATCTATCTAAGAAAGCATACCACATCTATCACCGCAGGCTTTTGAATCAACCAAGGGCCCAAAGCCTTGATCAGATCTGACTTCAGAGGAATTCCTTTAGTGCAAGTACCCTTTACTTTCTGCTTCTCCACAGTAAAAAAATAAAAGAGGGGATGTGGGAGGGGGCTGAGACTGATTTTGCTATTTATGAACAAGTTATCTTGGAAAGAAGGAGATGAGACGTGTCACAGCTATCTTTGCTGTCTCTGGGCTTAAGATAAAGAGAGGACTTGCGTCCGTGGCTGTTAGCTCAATATCTTCCATACAGGCCTGGTGTTCAGCTTTGATTTGCCTCCATCATAGCACCTTCCTGTGGTTTTGTGAACCACGTACTGTGTGTTCACACTGGTTGGAGAGGGGACCACTCCCCAGGTGACATTTCCAAAGAGCTCTTGGGGGACCCAGCAGAGAAGAAGTCCTGTATCACCGAGAGTGTTATGCCTTTGCCATTCACAACCTGGGTTACTCACTTATGAGCCACATGATCTTGTCTTCCTGGAAGAAAGGTCCGGTTATCACCAGATCTGATGCTTGAGCACTTCCTGCCGCGGTGTGTCACACATTCACACCCAGTGTGGCTGCGAAGGCAGTGCTAACAGCTTGCCAGCTTGAAAGCTGTCAGCATTTTCACAACAAAGGGGAAAAATACTGAGCCAGCAGGATGGTCCTCAAGGGCTTGCAGCAGGATCACCTCCAACTCCGCCTTCTCTTTTAGGTGGCTGAGTCCCTTAGGGAAGGGAGTAGGAAGGAGGGCTAAAGATACGTTAGTCCGAGCAAAGACTTATCTAGTTCTGTACTTCGAAAAGCTGTTCATCCTTTTCCTCCACCCCAAAGAATGGAAAAGCACTGTAGGTTCCTTAATATATCTTTTATTTACAAAGAGGCAAAGTTTTTATTTTGTACTCAGCAGCGAGAATAATTGAAAAGCTTATGATGATCTACACTGGGTCAGGATAACCATCAGCACAACTAGGATCCTTGCTCCATATAAGAGCAGAATGCCCATCAGTGGCAAGGGATTCAGCGTCTTGACCTTTTTGATATAAAACCTCTTAGAAGAAGGATCTTTAACACAGGGCTGGTGTTTTCCTACTGCTGAACAGTCCAGAAATATGGCAAGAAAGTGAACAGACCTTACAGATGTTGAATGCAGAGATGGGTGTAACCAGAACAAGTTGTCTTCATTTGCTTTCCACTTTTCTTCTTTGATGCGCTGCTTTTTCTCAACCCAGATAAGCAAATGCAGAGGAAAAAGGAAAAAAAAAAAAACAAACAAAAAGCCACCTTTGCTATCCCCATTCTTTTTGTGAGTGGACTGAGGTTTTCTTTTCAGCAAAGGTGCTGATTCGTTTTTTTCTGGGCTCGTTCACCACATCTTTGCCACTAATGAGGCAATGGTTTCCCTTGAGCAATGGAAGGAATGGGCAGCACCGTTGAGATGTTTTCCACTAATACAGGATGTGGGATGAACTATTCTGCAATCAGCTTATCATAGTCAAATAACTGTATTTTGCCAGCAGGGCAGAGAGACTTTCGATTTCATGAAAAATATTGCAGCAAGAATGGGAAATTGTGTGCCTTCTTTTTACTGTCATCATCAGACCTCAGGGAAAGAAGGTGGGGGGGAGGGGATTTCCCCAGTATTTTTAACCCAGTAATGGGGATTTCTTTTTACTTTGCACTGCGCTTAGACAGCTGACACAGTTGTGTCTCTGAGCTGACCTTAGGCACTTGAATCTGAAGCTGGACTGAGTAGCTCAGGATGTAATCTCCGACTGAAACGTGAAGTGGAGATATCACAGGAAAAATTAAACCCTTGGTCAGTCAGAAGGAGATCTTTTCTTCCATTTCATCATCAGCCCCAGCACTGACCAGCAGTGTTATTGTCCCTTGTACAAAATCTCATATCCACCTCTTCAGGCATTTCCACCTCCCATTAGAGATTTCTAGGGTGAGATAAGGCAAATGGACCATGTGCCTGCTCATCCTCAACGTTAAGTGCTATTTTACACCTAGATGCAGAGCATGGAAGTGCTGGCACAGCCTCCTACTGGGAGCTGGGGAGGGAAAAAAACCATCTGGTGAGGTTCAGGATGGCACTTGAGCAATGTGGGAAGGGGTTCCTATGCCAATGGATCATGTAAGAGCATAGAAATAGGTTCGGTTATGAAGGTGAGTCCTTGATGGCCTGTATGCCTAAGAACCAGGCTTCTATGTCTCCATCAGCTGTGTAGCCACTGAACAGCTTTGATGTGCCTTTACCATTCTCCGTGTGTTGCTTTACTATCCAGTATCCCAGTTCTCCATGAAAAAATGTCCTCTTGTTTCCATCAGTCTGTTTCACTAACGCTTTACCTTGGGAACTAGTGCCACTCATGTAGCCATCCATGAATTTGCACCTTATCCCGATGGTCCCTTTTCTGGTTATACAGCCCTCTAGAGCAACCGTGTTCTTCAGCCTCATTAAAGAACAGTCCCCATGGGTTTGATGCTGAATTCATGTTCATGTCCTGAATAGAAAAACTGTCCAATGAGCCTTCCCTGCTTAGAAGACCTTTTCTACCTGTGGGTTTCCTCCAGGCAAATCCTAGACAGAGCAATGACTGTACTGGCTTTGGAGGTCCCTCAGAGAAAGGTAGGCACCAGTGTTTGGGACCTGACTAGAGAAGGGTGTTCTGCATGGATCCTCATCCTGGCTTTGACTTAGAGATGGAGGCGGAGAGAAAGAAGAGGTAGCATGTGCTGCTGGTGTACAGGGGTCAGCTGAAGGGCCTGCCTTCCCATTCCCCCCCATTACATCAATCGTCTCGCCATCACACGGGCCTGGTGGATCAGGAAAGTCAGTGTCCAGCTGGCACAGGGCCTCAGCAGGTTGTAGAGCTGCTTTGTCCATCTCCTTCTCATTCTGTTTCAGAACTGGCGCTGGTGAGATGCCTTTGCTTGCCTGGAGAGGCCCAGCAATAGCCATGTCTTCAGCCTCTGTCTTTTCCGTGAAGGAGCTGTTTTGGAAGCCTTGACTTGCCTTGGTACAGTGAAGGAAGTTGTGGGACAACACGGGCATGTCCTCTGCCAGTGTGCAGAGGTCTGGGAAGGGGACAGCACGGTAAGACTCTCCGTTCTCACTGTCACTACCCTCCTGGGTGAAAGAATCATAAGTGAAGTAGACCTGACAGGGCTCAATCTCAAAGGAGTTGGGAAGGTGGAAGAAGAAGTAGCCTTGGTTGGTGAAGCAGCTGGAAACAGAGTGCCCACTGGTTTCTATGGGAGGTTCAGGAGTCAGAGTTCCCTTGGAAAGTAGAAAGTGGGATTCCTGATCATTCTTCTGCATCACCTCAAGCACGGAGATCTCTGGGGCTGTGCTGTTCACACAGTAGGAAGATGTGGAGAATGGGGAGGAGAGCCATTTCTGAGGGGGAAAAAACACAGGAGAGACACTGTTACGCCCGAAGTATAACAATCAGTGAGGAACTAAAGGTTTCTTCTCCTGAGCACCAGCAGCAATCCAGTGACTTTTTCTCTATCCAAGCAAGAGTTGCCAGAGGTGGTGGGGTGGGAAATTCACATTCATGGTGTCTCAGCTGCAGAGTTTTTGGAGTATATCTTTCTGTGACTTTGAAATCAAGAGTGGGTCTTGCAAGCCTATGCTTTGAGATTTCTGGAGGGGGCCAACAGAAGATGGAGGATATAAAGTGAAAGGAAGAAAAAAAATTACAAGACTGTAAGATGAAGTGAAGGGGGAAACATGAAAAGCGGTACTGAGATGTGCTTTACACAATCTGTCCCTAGGGGTTGAACCAGTTTCGTGTACTACTACATGGCCCTGTGCAGATTTCTTGTCCAAAGTGCTCTTCCAGGCCCCTTGTGCCTAGATTTCCACACTCACTATGAGTGACATTCTGCAGCGCATCTTTATCCTTAAAAAGAAGCTGATTTTGATAACATTCAACTTCATTGCCTGTAGTGATTTTTTTTTTTAAGTTCTTCCTGCACTGAGAAAGTGCCTTCAGTGCCTGCTGCACAGACGACTCCCCCCCACCCTGCACTCTTCCCCTGTCATTTAAGCTTCCTAAGGTTCTCTGCACTTAGGCTTTACCAAAGCTTTGCTCTCCTCTGGACCCTCTGCAGTTTGTTTCCATCCTTCTTAAAGTGAAATGCCCCTTGGGATCACCTCCCACGTCTTGCATTTGACACTCCCTTTAATGCTGCACAGAATGGTAATTGTCTCCTTGCAGCTGCCCATACTCACAGAGAGATTAGAGGAAGGGAGAAAGTGGGGGTGGAGAAAGAAGGGAAAGAGACAACAAGACTGCAGAAAACACCTAAGTGCCATCCAGCATGATGGCAGTTCACATCAGGAGCAGAGGAAAGGCTCACAGCCAGGAGGAGGGGGTCACAGCAGGAAATCTGGGGAAAAGCTGGGTGGCCAGGGCAGGCAGGGAGGGACCAAAGCGGGGTGCAACAGGATCTGAGAGACCAAGCTCTCTCCTGCAGGTCCCTTGTTTTCTCTCAGGCTCCCTGTTAGGGGAGCAGGGTGCTGAGGTTCGCGTGGTTTGCCATTTCTCAGTTCTGTAATTAGAGATGCCTCAGCTGAGTGTCAGACTTTAGAATGGTCAGGAAAATAAAACTTGAGCAGAGAACCCAGCAGCTGGTGCTACAGACACATGTAGGCCCAACAATTGGCTGGCTGTCCTGGGCAAGTGTAGCTGGACTCTCCTTTCCCTCATTTCTCCCTCATAACCACATGGCTCCATCCCCAGTCCCATACCTGAATGTCACCTCCGTGAACCGAAATGAGTGGGGGAAAGAACTTCTCGGGGTCTGGGATGTGAATCTTTAGAATCTTCTTAAACCTTGAGAAAATAGAATGAGAAGGAGGAATGAATCAGTGCCTGCTCCTGACCAGCCTGGCACTGTGGTGGAGGTAGCAGAGAGCATCACAACTCAGGTGTACCCTGGCATGGGGGAGAGGTAAAATAAGAACAAGCCTGAGGGCTCTCCAGGCTCTTAAGTGGCCTGAAATGTGGTAGCTGAGGGATAAGTATGGAGATGAGGCAGTTAAATGTGGCATTAAAATCACACTGCCATCAGCCTTTTCCCCGAGGAAGCACAACCAAGGGTTCACTGGTTTCTTCTCTGCCTTGGCTGCTCACCTTAACATCCCCACAAGCCGAAGAGGTCTCGCTTGTGTTCAAGCTCCAGCCACCGTGAGCTGCCCTCTCTTTGCCTTGCTGCCACCACAGTGATTCAGAGGACCACATGGCCTGAGTGGGACCATCACTGGCAAAGCTGTGCCACCACTCTCTACCCTGTTAGCAGGATGCTGCACGGTATAGCTAGGACACAATGGTTGTGCAAGCCATGTGAGTATGCCTTGCATCAATTCAGAGGCCTCTCCTGAAAGCAACGTGTTGTCGTCCTGAGGCAGCATGAGGTGATCTAACCTGCTCCTCAGTTACTCAGAGAGGTTTGCTGATCCTGTCAGCTCTTTGCAGAAGCTTTGCTGTGGGATGCTCTGAGGAAAGACCCTCCTGACCTCTGGAGGCAATCAGTGTACTCTCTGAAGCATCAGAAATTGCTAGTTCTTGCATATAAACTACCTTACATCACTGCAGATGCTATTTTTATTCATGCATGTCTAATCCTTCCTTGGATCTTACCTCAGCATAATCCTCCATCCAATTCCCCTAGGTTAATTATACTCTGTGGAGAAAGGAGGCCTTTTTATCTCTCTGTGTCACACAGCCAGAACTTCCTCACCTTTTATGATGACTCAAGGTAAACCACAGTGACTGATGACTTCCTCAGTATCCATCTACCTTCAACATGCTTCTCCTTCTTCACTTACAGAGAAGCCATCCAGCCTCTGCTGCCTCATCCCTGGAAATATTTCTCCCTGCTCCTTGCCATGTATATCAGCACTGTTCTTCTCGTTGTCCTGAGATAAGAAAACCCGTGGCCATTTCTAACCTTGCCATACTGACATGTCACCGTCCATATTATTCCATGGGGTAACCTTGTGAGACACGTTCAGTCCCAAATAAAAGCAGTGTCTGCGTAGAAACACTGGCAAGGAGATCTCAATCATCATGTCAGTATTTACCAGCAGGTTATGAGACACTTCAGTGTCCTGCACTGACCAAGGAGAGGAAAAATTCTACACCTCACTTGTGAGTTTTGCCTACAGATCGAATGTCACCATGTCCTGTCTGAGCTCTCACTGTTTAGATGAGAAGGTAGTGATGTCTAGCCTTGCTCAGTCCTGTCTACTGAGGGTTTGCTCAACCTAGTGGCCTGCTTTTTATGAGATGACTTTGGTGCCTCCCTGCCAGGGAACACCACTTTAACCCCTGGGCAGCAGAAGTGCTGAGGTGGCTGGTTTTAATTCAGCCAAGGCATGATGCCAGGTCACATAATCTTGACAGTGATATGTCAGCCTTAAAAGGTTGGGCCATAAACTCTTAAGTCACTCTCTAGCCTGAATAACACCAAGTGAGAATAACCTGGGTTTTGTGAAGACACACGAGACACAGGAGAGGAACAGAGAGGCTTGAATCTCATTTACCATTTCAGGGTCCTTAAGTTAATAAGGAAGGCAGATCCAACAATCACGAAGACGCAAGTGCTGACTATAACAGCTGGCAGGACTGGCCGGGATGTTTCTGAAAGATGAGAGAGAACAAGGGAGTTGCTGTGAAAATTTAGCCAGGATTCTGGAGGTAGGAGCTGCAGCCCTTCCATGGCTGTTCAAGGTGATCAAAGTAGGCCTTGATTATGATTTTATATAATA